>CM037850.1:18718149-18729830 GCA_021234535.1 Stichopus chloronotus | reverse complement strand
TATATATATATATATACTATATAGATATAATATATAATATAGTATTAATATATATATGTAGATAAATATATATATACTATATCTTATATATCATATATATTCTCTAATAGCTCTTATCTCTATCTAGTCTATATAGGTCTATATTATATAGTATCTATATATATATTATATATCCTCTATATATATATATATAATCTATAATATATATATATATATATATAAGAGAAGATCTCAAATAAATTGAAAGGCGTCTAGTTGTTACATGCATAACTCCGTAACTCATTCTTTCGCCAACTCCATCAGTGTAACGTGGGATTTTTTTTTTAATTCTTGGTTTTGTTAGTAATCACCTTTAAATTAATCATTCTTAATGATATTTTTTCCCAATCAAACTGGGAACTAGAAACAGTTTACTCGATATTCGTTCAACCCACTTGGCGATGGTATCCAGAGATCTACCACAGATTCAGCCGAGCAGCAGCGAATCACCTAATATTGGTATTAATTGCTTTATATGATGTCAATAACGTTCTTTATAAAAAGAAGAAGAATTTAACGTGCTATATGTACCGATAATTATCCTTGTTATACAACTAAATTTCCACAGCATTTCTAGACGAATTTTACCGTGTATTAGTGCCACGGTTGTAAGTGGGGGCGAGGCATTTTATCAATTGAATTACTCATGATTCAATAGCCACCAATTTGTTATCATTGTTTTATTCCCCTTCTAAGACCAACGCTTGGAAGACGATATCATTGACACTGAAAAAACGTGCCTTTCTTCAGATGACATTAACCTAGATTTCCAACTCCCAGGTGAAGGAAATATGAGATACTGGATAGCAACAGTTACTGCAATGAAGAACAGCACAATGTACGGCAGTAAAATTATTGCAAAATCCGTGTCAGGTATGAAAAACGCATTTTTTTCGTTTATATCTTTGCATATAAGGTTACAAAATTGAATACAATCTCTGAAAGCGAAGGTATTACATTCCTAATGCGATCGTAAGAAAAAAAGGAGGCCAGAAGTAACAGAAATCAATTCAGATAAAAACTATGCACTTTCTGTATTTAGTCTTAACCACCAAAGTTGAACAAAATACTGTTTATGGTATGTTCTCCCAAACAGAGAACGCTCGGATGAAAGAGATAATGAACTTTCGAGCATTGGCAAAAGCTGTGGTATTACTACCAGCACACCCGAACGTGGCAGATATCTTAGGAGTTACGCTAGACGATGGTGAGTTGATATGAAAGGAAGATTCTTTACTAAGCCTGAAAAAGCGATATACACATTTGTAAGATAATAATCACACATGGATGGTAATTAAGTATTTAAAGGGATACGTAACTGGCACAGATATTATCCATTATTCCTCACCAATGATCGTATGTACCTGATATATTAAAATTTAGTAACTTAGAGGAATATTACACAAGAAGTAAAAAAATCTACAACAATGCCATATTAAAGCATAAAATACTTGCAAGAAGTCTCTGTTTCCCTTAGTTGAAGTTGAGGTCTTATTCAACCTTAACATTTAAATTTATTTTAAAATATTCTGTACGTAAGATATTTAAGTATTATAGTAAGTATTTAAGTTAAGTTAGGCTTCGCCGGCAAACGATTTCACGATGCAATGCACTACTTTAAAATTAATACTTCCTCAGAAAGTCATAACTTTCTAATGGAACATGCTATGGAGATGTAATTTAAACGAATTCAAAAAGAAAACTAGTCGTAATTTTCATCAATATACGGATTGTATATATGGATTAATACGTAAATTTAGGGACAAACTTTTGTTCCCTGTTTTTTCAGTACCATATTTAATTTACCAAGAATACTTTGAATTTGGAACACTGAAAGATTTCTTGATGAGAAACTATCAACAATCATCCTCCGGTGGTGCCCCAGTAGAGAAAAAACACGGCCAGGATACGTCTGTTCAGTTAACGTCTTTTTCTGTTGATATATGTGATGGATTACTGTTTCTTTCCAAACATAGCGTGAGTCTCTAGTTTTACTGTAACTTATGCTTCAATGAAGTTAGATGACGTCATATTTTCAACTTTTAATTAGCCTTCTTGAAGTATATCATAACAACTTTTGGAACGCATCACAAGGTGGTTTCATTATCTTTTAATGAAAAGTAACTGAGGAACAATGTGGCATTGTTTATTCTAATGACGTTGCCCATGTGACTTAATTTACATATATGTGACACATGTGATTCTTGTTGTTCTCAAATATCGTTGTGATTTTATTTTTGTAACAAGAACATTGGATTAACAGGTATAGATTAATCTTGTTTCACAAAAATGCACTTAGTTTGTTGTATTTATGTTATTCATTGTATGTTTCGGTCTGTTTAGTTTTAGTCCTGTGATTTATTGATTTATTTGTTCCAAAACAGAAACATTGTTTTACAGATTAGTAATTAAATGAAAGTTTCTAAATTATCCTTATTTTGACAGTATCGGCATCCTGGACTATCTGCAAGAAAGGTTCTCCAAACATCACAAGGAAAGTGCAAACTTTATGACTTCTGGCCTGCAGATCTAGCTGTAGATTCGATGAATCAAATATTGGAGAAGGTAAAATCAAAATTCCGAAAACACTCCTTATGGACTCTGTGATCATATCTGTAGTAATAATACACAACATGAAGAAAATTTGTATGTCATAATGATAGCAATATAAATAGTTCAGATAATTCGTATTTTATTGATTATTTAGTTTTCAAATACAGAAATATGATCCTGCTGTAGCAGCTATCCATTGGACATTGATATGCTTGAGCATTTTAAGTCTTCCTTATAATTCCCTACATTCTTGCACCAGGTTTACATGTACGTGTTAGATTATTAAAAAAAAGAGGAGATTTTCGGTTATGGTATTAAAATGATATGACTAACTTTCCATTCAGAAAATTCCACCAATAGCATGGCTGGCTCCCGAGACAGTTTTCATTGGCCAATATGTTGAGAAGTCAGATGTCTGGAGTTTCGGAGTCGTTTTATGGGAAATATTTGCTTTAGGTAAAGTAGATTGAATTATATTTACTTTAAAATGAAGTGAATGTCAACTACCCTATAACAGCTTAAAAAATGAGACTTACCTTCTCTTCGTGCTTTACAGTTTGATTTCATTCACAGAAAAAAATGAAAAGTTATAGCCCAATGTATTGAAATGTTGTAAGGTTGACTATCTTTTCAACAAATTTGATATTTTATTTCGCAGGGGAAACCCCGTTCTCCGGTCTAACGTGTGCCGAAATAGAAAACAAACTGAGAAGAAAGCAGTACTTGGAACGGCCAATGATTTGTGCTGGAGGAATGTAAGTCTGATCAACTGAAGTTTCTAGTAGACGCATTGAGTAAATGACTTTATCAAATATGACACCTACATTTCTCATCAAAGGTACCTAAGACATTTACTACTGTTTATATTATCTTTCAGCCCACTGCAATATGACTAAAAACGTTGGTAATGTAGTGGAATAATTGAATTTTATAACGAGGAAAGATGCTGCTGATATGTTTTAACATTTTTGTTTGTAGATTTGGAGCAATGCTATCGATGTGGAATCCAAACGTTGAGGAAAGACCGTCTTTCGAAAAACTACACATGACTCTCCATGCTTTCCTGAACGATATGAGAGATGTGAGAAAAAAACGTTGTAAATTTATTCACTGTCTAGCCGTACAGTTTTAAAACAGAATCGTGGGCTTCCATTTCATCAGTCCAATACGACACAACCCTTGACAATAAACAGCGTATCAAACTGTAAAACATGACCTCGCGTTTGCTTTTAATATTTTAAATGACAATGACGGAATGAGTACATTACACAGAAGAAAGACCCGATCGACTTGTGTGTACTATTAGCTATGCTGTTCTTATATTTATCAACCGTACAATGAATCATGTTATCGACAAGGTGCTCGGAATTTTGTCAATAGACATTTTGCTGGAAAATTAAAAAAAAAATAAATTGAAGTAATTTCATATTCTTCCTCTTAATTTTCATAGACTGCATGTTATTGATCACACTTAAATATGCAGAAGTGTCTTCATCTAAGATGTGTTCCTCTCTTTTTATCCTATTCAGAGCTTTGATGTTGATGCAGAACCAAATTATTTTAGCCTGAACAAAGATTCTTCTGACGACGACGACTACATCGAACATGTGATATGACAAAGTGGTATTGAATAAAAAAAAATAACTCATATTCCAGTAATAATTCCAACGAAAATTTATTGATTAGAAAATAAAAACAAACGTTTCATAGTTGTGGCATTTACTTACATTTTTGTTTTGTACATTCAGTGGAATTAAATTCGTGGTAATTGATAGGTCGCAATACACAAATGTGTGTGGGTGACTTTAAATTATATTAATATATTAGCATAATCAGGTTAGAGTTAAAGATTGTTATCAACACCCTAGAAAAGGTAAGATGTAGCCAAATTTTATACCGTAAAACTTACATTTCCTCAACGCGATTTGGAATTTTGGATTTGGTTTGAAAAATTTAACAGGAACTGGATATTGATCTGGGTTATATTTATGCCTACCATGTTCTTGTGTTTTTGAAATCGTAATAATAGCAACAACAGTAATTTCAAGTAGTCTAACTCTATTTTTTTACGTTGTCTCGTATGTTGTCCATTGTTTATTAAACATTTTTGAAGCCTCTAGTACATATATATGTTAACTGACGGCACTGCAATGGTACAATGCAATTTGCTTTCCGACGGGGGAAATAGTTGTTTCCTTGTGGGAACCTACAACAATCACATGATATGTATTTTCAGTTTCACTTGGGAGCACTCTAATTGAATTCGGTTGCCTTTTATTGCACGGAAGGAGCGTCTTTGTCTGACATTGTGGATGTGATTTAATAAATTAATAATTATGAAATCTTTTGGTTCTAAATATAACACATTTTTACAAACGCATTTGTGTAAATCATCTTCTTGAACTTAATGTACTATATTCTTAATTGTTAATTGTTTTATGATGTTAAGTTACTGATTGCTCATTTAGTTATGTAATTAATGTTACGACCTTATACTTTCTCAACGAATCGACGTTTATGTGAAACTGCTTTGAAGCGTGATTTAAATGATCATAATTTTTCTTTTTGTATTTTGCTGCGAAATGCATACATAGCTGTTAAATCTATACGGGTCTTAGATATTAAAGAGGTTAAACTAAAAAGTTGTTCCAGATAGTGAGTATTAAGAGTTAATTAAAGAGTATTATTTCCATTATATAAAAAATACAATAACTTTATAGATATACTCATAGAACACTTCTTGAAGTCTGTGACAGAACAACTTCTTAGGAGCATGCGAACCCAAAATTTCTATCAACCTGAGTGTTCTATTAAAACTTTAGAGTACTTCTTTTGTGCACGAACTATAAAGGAGTGGAATCATTTACTTGAAGATTTAAAAATCGCATTCATCTTAAAGTTGGATGTCGCGTTTGAAGGAATAAAAACATCCTTTACGGGTGATCTTCCATCTTTTTCTGTCATTTGATACCAATGTGGATACTTGCTTTGCCAGGTGTTTTTATTAAAAATTTCATTAATTACATTAGTGTATATCAATATTGATTCATTCTAAACATGCTTTTAAGCACATATTTTATCCGGACCTTTCTTTTGTTGTCATACATCCTGTCATCACATATATCTAACTTTAAAAGCTTCAAGTCATTTGTTCGACAAAATAGCCTACGCTGAAATCACTCGAAATATCTCAATCAACTTGAGGTAGGCACCCAAACTCAGCAAAATAATGATGGAACACCAACCACACACAAAGAATTACACATATGCAACTAATGAAGACTAAGATTAGTGTATTCTTCGAACAATCTACTTGGGCCACAGTCAAGACGGCAAGCACTGCATGGTCATCATTCTTCTGGTTGAATCTAGTTAGGTATTCTCGTATCTATGTACTTGGTGTCTGCCCCGAATTATCTCCAACATATTTCCTCTCTTCTTAAAGTGTAGGACATTATTATTCAGAATAGTGTTATGCCCAATGAATCCTTAGATTTACTTGAACTGCCATCAAGAAGCCTGTCAAGCCTTTGAGCAGACAAGGACCAGCACGTTTCACGTCATTGATACTTATTCCGTCTTTACGTGTCTTGGCACTGGCATCTCTTCTGGCATCACTACCCTTAGTTTTGTGGTTGACTTGTCCTCTTTTTAAACAGCTAACTAAGAGATGTAGTGTACTCTAGGACCATTTGGGGTGTGTCAATAATTTGATTGTATTTCTGGAATTTTGGAGTTTGAATTCCAGATTGGCACAGACCTCTCATTGTTGTAATCATTCGCCCTTTGGCGGCGCTGAAGTTGCTTAAGAGAGGTATCTCTTCATCCTTCCATAGAAACCAGACTATATATCGATCATTTCAGATGGGTAGTCCCTTTGAAATCATGCCTGCTCTCTTTATCTTTTGATTTACAGGCCATGTCATCACACTATATACCAATGGTCTCTATATCTCATTATTGCTGCACTGGTTCTTCACATTTACTTAGACATAACATCTGGTTTATCAGCAGTGGTTGTTTCTTTTTGAGAGCCTTTCTTTGCCTCACCATTCATTTCAACTTCTAGAAAAATTGATGATTTCACTTTAATATTAACCACATAAGATATGCTCCATAGATGTGTGGTGTTCCACCAGGCTGTCTTAAATCGGTGTTGATTTCATCACACCAATAATCCAGCAGTATTACTACATCAATATATGAAGTCATCGATGACGTTGGTGGCTTGTTGATTGGGCTGAGGATCTATATTTTCTTATAAATGTCGTCATCAAACTGAATATTGTTTATTTGACTAGTGACAACAACAAATATCTATCATCAATTCGATTAAAGAAAAAATCGATGGCTATTGCACAAGTTGTTAAATTGCAACCACCCTTTATCTACTAAAATACATGTGTAATATTCTCTAAATCTCAAAAAGCGGAATTTCGGATGGCTTCAAAATTAAAAAGGAATATCCACTGGAAAGAAGTGGAAATATTCAAGGTAATTCTGGAACCATTTCTAATCTTGCTTTTTGGGATTTAGAGAGTAACTTCGATAAGAACCCTTATCTTTTCATTGGTACATAAAAACCTAGTCTATAATGTCTTAAAGTTTGTTAAGATTTGACAAGTTAAAAAGAACAACAAATACAATCTATCTCTGAGTATTTATATGGTCTATTCTGTTTTTTGCTGTTACGAAACAGCCGTACAAATGGTGAGACGGATAAACACTGCACAAGGAGCAAATTGCTGAGTATCGCATATTATTTGCTTATATCGAGGTTTACGGTTTCAAAAACTATGAGGGAATATTCACTGTACTCTAAAAAGGGAAGACTGACTCTCCGAAATAAATCGTTTTTACTCATGTATAGTGAACATTTACTCTTAAGTTTTAAGCCATTCCCATTCGCTTACTTTGAACTCGAGAGAAATTACATTGTTTTTTTGTTTTTTTCAGCAACAAAAAACCTTATCTTCGTATTGGTACAAAATATGTTTAGTCTAGAAAGTTTCAACAATTTATCTATCTTGTAGCCGGTGGTTGAGGAAATACTTTTCTTATGTTATATTGCATCGACTAAACAATAAAAACATTAAATTAATTTAAGAATTATATACAAAACAAACATTTTTACAGACATTAGGTTGATGATCTAATCGAGTTGCGCAAAATTCTTTTCTGGATAATCAAAGGTCTGCAATGTATTCCGTTTTGGTCAAATAAAAAACAAAAGTGATTATACTCTATTATGTCAATGAGTTCGATAAGGTTACCATTCAGAACCTGGTCACGTCCACCTCTAGGAAAAATTACACATCAACTCAGCCTATATCTTGTACGATGCATTTATTTCTATCCCATAACCAAAATAAAACATATGACACGTTATAATTCAAGTATCATCAAGGTTCTATACCACTTTCGTGTGTTTCGATAATCAAAACATCCAGATTATGGACTTCCACTGTAAAGACACCTCTGCACAGGGTATGTTTTCAATATGATTTAATTGCAAGATGAATGACAGTCCGAATGAATTACGCATGTGACTTAACCATCTTCATCGTTGCTAAAAGAATATAATGCGTATGGCAGACTGAATATAGCCTTATATAAATAGTAAAAGAAACATTTTTAATACCCTAAAAATTATCAAACAAGTCTAAAAAGTGAACAAGGTTCATGCAGGACGCCTATGTCGGCAACTGATTTATTTGTACTATATCCAATACTAACCTGTTGTTAGGACAAAATTGTTAATTGCACCATTCCGCCATATCAGGTTTTGATTACATATTACACTGTTATGGCAAGATATGTAAACGGTTACTTGAGACCCAGTATTTGATTACTTGGCAGCTACTACTACAGTAACTCAAGTGCTTTTAGTAAATCAGTTATGTCCAAAGATCCTGTTGTTCGTCACTCATGGTTCGTGGTATTCGTCCACCCGTGATTGGACCGTTGGAGCCCTTTCTACTAGAGGCAAAAAATAAACCATTCAGAAAAAGTTGTACAGGAACTTTCAACTGGCCTGCAAAAATGAAAACATTAATTAATTAAGCAAAATCATTTATGTCGAGTCTAAAATTGACTAAAGATACGAGTACCTGTTTGGTCTAGTTACGTCACTGATGACGAAATACGAAAAGAAAAATACCCAGTGACGTAAAATGTGCTTATATGTTATACGAATGAATGATAATAATGGCAATGATTCGATTTACACGGGCTCAAATTCACGTACAAGTGTTATGACTTAAAATCTGAAATCGATCGAATTCTGGTGAACTACCGATTACCCCATCAGTTACCTTATCTTCAGAACGCATCGATCAGATACGAAGTTTGTTGGTCAAAGAAGATGTAATATGAAAATAAATATTGCGCATGCTAATAATCACCTGTTTAAACGTTTATTGAAATATATCCGAACATAATTCAGTGAAAGTAATAACGATATATTTCTGAAACAACTCAACTGAAGTTTTTATATCAGTACGTATTCTTTCATAATAACTTGTGGTTATGTACATTAGGTGAACAGTATTATATTTTACCAAAGTGGCATGAAAGTAATTTTTAATTTATCAGCAGACAGCATAGTTCATATTGAAGTTAATACTGACACTGGGCAAGAACACTCTACGAGTTGTGAATTTTGTCTCTAATATTATAAGGGTACATAATTGTATGATATAGATATTACTCCAAGAATGTCGGTTCAGTAATATAATGTGATAAATACAAGAATTCAATGCACATCTAAGTAACGCAATGCCTCGATTTTATCTGAAGTGAAAGTAGCTTAAAGCAACATCCTGTTAAGGACAAGATACATCAAACAAACTGAAACCATAGAAATGTCAGCCGACACACAATATCGGTATTAATTTCAATCGTCCATAATACTCTTAATGTACTTTCAAAAGCAATATGAGAATCAATTAATGTCACCATGTATACTTACAAAATATGTATGTGACAACGAGCAATCACAATTATGCTTTCACTAAAAGAAAGTGGAAGGGGGGGGGGGGGGGGATTCCACATTTGAGTTAGAGAACTCTAAAGTTACTGAAGTTAAAGTATGATCAGTTAAAGTAAAATGCCTGATTAAAAATACTCTTCGGTCATAAATAGATTACTTACATATGCTGAGTCTCCACATAACGTGTTGCCGTCAAGCGCTAACAATTATTGAACTCCATGAATGTTGCTTCACTGAATTTTAAGCTATCTGCATTTCTTTGTTCTTAAAATTTCAATCAGTTTCACAAGATTGATACCACGCTCGGTGTGGGGATTTTTTCAGGATGTAAGCAGACTCTATGCAAATGCACAATTGAAAATATCACATTTAAATTCACAGAATTCACAGAAATTTTACAAGTTGCAGTAACCCTTCACTACAACTTGATGACTTTAACTTATACCGTAGGCTGTATAAGTCAATGCAGTAACACTCCAAGCATCTTCTTTGTGTGTAGTCTGCCCTGTTCTTTTGAACGAACTATAGAAAGAGTTGTCAGTGTCTACGAAATAGTTACAATAGATGCGAAATTGTGATTGTCAATTTACTTTGAGGCATTGGATTGACAAATACACTGGAACAAAACGAAACATAAAATTGTACACATCGAAACTAAAAGCTGCTTATGCAGTCAAATGTGGGTTACGGTAAATTGCAAGCTTTCTAAAGCTATAAAATCATTGAATCAGATGCTTGTCATCAAGAGGAAACTAGTAGCATTAGCTGTAGCTGTATTTCTTTCTCTAAGCTCACTCATATTAAGCACAGGCAACTATATAGTTTTACTTAGTAATGTCGTTTATGTGTCCTTTTGTCAAAAAAAAACTTGATATAATTGTAAAATGTGGGTAGGGTGAGTAAGAAACCAGATGTAGGAAGTACTTTTTATAAAAATAGTGAATAAAATGAATAAAGTTAAAAATTGAAATTTTTATTTGACAGAAAAGTTCGTACACGTGATTAACGAACTTACTACTTAGATGATGATCAAAATATAGAGAACATAGTCAATATATTAAGCAAATAAGTCTGTTTTAATCTTGGGGTTTGGACTGAAAGACTGGTAAGAGACGCCATGCCTCTGCCCCTGCATCCTTTCAACCACTCTGCTACTGGTTGGTAAACAACCTTTAAGGGTCAAGGCTTTATCTCTCACGGAAGGATAACAAGTGATTTGTACCCAATTTCATTATTAACTAATTGTTTACTTTTCTAATTACCGGTATGGGAATATATTAGAACTCGATACGTCACTGTGTGTACCTAAATCTACAACTATTTCTACTAGGGTCGAAATGTTCCGATCGTCGAGATGTCTTCGTGGCTCACATGTTTCGGCGGCGGGGCTGCCTCAGGGGCCGTGATATGTCGGCCGTGTTGTCCACGAAGCTGGGTTGTCCGTAAGCTTAGCCATTGAAAAGGAGCAAAGGCGAGAGTAGTGTGCACTGATTGAGGTATATGCACATTGCATGTGTGTTGGCTCGCATCTCCCACCCTCTGTTTACATACAACTGTTCTAGACCATGGCTCAACTTATAGATGTTAAAATGGTGTCATTTTGCCTACCCTCCACAGTTTGCTTGTTACAATTCCAAATTTGGACTTCCGTTGGTCTCCAACGACCTTTACCCTTCATGATAAAAAAAGCACAGAACATTCCGCAGAAATGAAATGATTATGCGTAAATTTGCCACACACAGTGCAGGGTGCATCTTTCTTGGAGGAAAGCTCAACTAGTGGAGCCCGTTAACACTTACATGCTAGATAGAATTGAGGGAGTGGGGAACTAAGCAGAACGCCACCATCTAGTCAGCGTATCTAGTCATCTGTCGTATCTTATCTTTGGATGAAATTAACCCTACATGGAAGGAAATAGAGTCCTTCACTCAAGATGCAACCAACTGCTGTCCTCATGTGGCTAATGATCACACGTGGCAAGTACCTTAGGTTACCGTTGAATAAAAGTTGTGTCTAAAATATTTTTTCTCTAATTTAAAATGAAATGAGTATATCCGATAAACAATTAATTGGTTAAATGTAAAAATACTCATTCATT
>CM037850.1:18698804-18718049 GCA_021234535.1 Stichopus chloronotus | reverse complement strand
TTGGTGTAATTTTTGGTGTTGGGTTTGGTGATTAGGTTTAAGAAAGAAATTTCTTAAATGGAAGTGGCCAAGATTTGTTACCCACGAAAGCAGTAGTAGTCTCTCTTTAATATACTTTATTTTCTGTAGGAAACCATTACGAAGAAATATGTAAACGTTTCCCTTAATAAAGCTTTTGACGTTGCAAGTGGGTGTGCAGAGTATCAGCCGATGCACTACTATGTTTCAGTCGGTTTAGTGTAAATTTTGTCACGTATGAAAGAAGGAGAGTGTAATCTGGGACATTTGAAGATTCTTAGATCTACTTGTATGTCACCTCATAGTAAAGGTCGTGTGACATGAAAATGACACTTTAGGGGTATTGCGTGCATTAAGCATTGAACTTATTGAAAATTGTCACAAATTCCATTCAAATTCATAAAAAAAATTGACAAATTTACAGGCAAATTATTGTCTTACAGCCGTGTCATGAATAAACATTGGCTTAGTGTGCAAATTTGTGACGTCAAGAGATATGAAAAATCTTATGTTAATCCTTGATTTATGAAACATTTTTTTTATCAACGACATTTGAGAACTTTTTTATGCCTAGAGGTTTTTATTTTGGAAGCACGTATTTTCTCCTTAAAAATTATCGATATTACTTACCAATGTGATACTCGGTAACCAAGTAATTAAGAAGCAAAAAATATAGGGTTAACAAAAGAAAAACTGACACTGTGCAACACTCCACGTCATCTGTTTTGCATTTTGTTCAAACTTTGAAAAGTCATATCTCAAAAATCGTAATAACAATAAACAAAATTGCAACAGATTTTCACTCAGGCCTTTTTTTTTTTTTGCAACGGAATAGCTATTATTTATAGCTATATATTTCTGATTTCATGTAAGTCCCTGACTTTGGTAATGAGGACAATACAATTGCCTTTAAATTGAGTTGCCTTTCAATGGTAGTCTGTGTGATTTAGTAGCACAGTGTACGCTAACTATATAATTACTGTGAAGAGGTCACCAGTTTTCTGGAGTTCTGTTCCTCAGCGAGGAAGAGAGAGACTTTGCAGAGTTTGAGAAATGAGCAATCACTGGAAAAGGAAACTTGAGCGATTCCTCAGAATGGAAGCTAGAGCCAAGGCCAAATCCTAACGTCTGGAAGCCGACTGTTTTGAAACATCTGCCACGGAGGGAGAGAATAAATGATTCGTTTTTCAAAGGCATCTCAAAGACATCATCAGTACAAAAAAACGCAGGACCATCTTCACTGTAATGATGATGGCTCTTTTAAGTGCCACCAAATTCTCTCTTTACCAATGCAAAATTCCTTCTTTCTTCTTCTTTGTTGACTTTTGTAAGGATTAAATATAAAAGAGAAAGTTTTTGTCCGTTCTTTTAAAGCTAAGAAAATTATAGTAAATGTGGCACAAATTACAGTCTGGAGAACATGAGGCTACACTTACCGAATTGAAGCTCCTATCACTTTAAAAAGCAGCTGTGAAATATTTTCAAGAATCCATTCAAAATCTCTCTAAAATAACATATCCGATGTACAGATTATCGCACTAGATAAGAGGCTTACCTCATGTCTGAGTTTAGAGGAAACTTTAATGACGGGTTTTTGGTCCGTACCGTTTTTTTTTTTTTTTTTTTTTTCTGCCTATCTGTGGGATGCCGTTAGTTAAGAATATAATACTTCACTGACATTTCTTTAAAATCATGGCGTGATTTTCGACAAACTGATAGATGAGCCTATTTTTATCTACTGTACAGAGAAAGTGTGATAATGTCCCTGTGCTGTATATACCACTCCAAATTACCAAACACCATTGCTGTGTGCTTAAACTGTTTTGGGGCACTGGTGATAGCATGTATAACAAAAAATAAATTAATATTCGTGTGAAAAGGAAAGACGTAAGAAATAAATATTGTTATGATTATCTCTGATAGGTCTTTTTGCTGGATATGGATTGAACATTAGCCGCAAAATATACCACAGGACTCGTTACCGATACGCAGATTAACAGTAGCTAAACAGCTTAGGCCGGAATAGGCTACTCACCCAAAGACGTTGCTCTGTAAACCATTCAATAGAAAAACTGATCATCACAAAGGACCGACTGATTTTTTGGTCGTCATATATTATTTCTCCTTTGTCCACTCTCTTGATCCCCACACGACATTTTGTCTAGCCGATGTTATCTGTTATAAAATCTGTTTCTGCGTTGTTTTTTTCCTCTGCTTTTCCAGTCTTGTTTACAGTATCACAGATTCATTTTGTGTAATAGTACAATAACATAACACAAATGTAAGGCAATTTAGCTAATGGGGTATTTCACAATACCCACTCGTCTTATTAGACTGATGCGATTGCAACAATATATTTGAGGGAACATTACGTGCATCCACATTAGCACATGACATTAATGTAATAGTGTGACCCATACATGCCCGTTAATGTGTAAGGTGTACGTATCGAAATTAAAAGCTGCTTGTGTGGTAAAATGTGAGTTACGATATATTTTAGTTCTATAAAGCTAAAGTCATTTCCCTGTCAGTAAAAGAAAACTAATAGTGAATGTATAATATACATATAATATATAATAGTGGGTGTATCTTTTGGAAGCCGCGAAAGCAATTTAAAACCAAAGTTGTAAGTCTGTTAATATTAAACCCGTTTCTCGCTGACAATCGCTGACTATGTGCAAAGGGTTTGTAACTTCAAGCAAACAGCTTCTTTTGCCCAAACCACATTTTATAGAGCAACAGGAAAGAGATCAGTATTAGCAAATATCGCACAATTTCATACTATTAATTAAAGTATAATGAAAACTGATCTGTGCATTAAACAGATGATAAAGCAAACCTTAGTTTGCACAGGATTCGATGCACGAGGACGCAAACCGGATGCATTCTGTTATGGACTTACCCTCCCAGAGTGCAATATCCTTTTTTTTTCTTTTTTTTAGTGCTGAACTCTAGAGGTGACTATATCTAGTTCATTGACACACAGCGAGATTTGGGGGGGGGGGGGGCTGCAAAGGCGCATCTAAGATTTCTTTTAAGGGGAGTCCAATATTAGGGCACATTTAGTGCATTTAGCATCTAAGTGGAGCACCACCATCAGTTGACAAGAAGCATACAAGTACATTTGGTTTTATATCCCCTCCCCTACCCATGGCCGGAAAAAGAGCTCAGAGCGTTTAAAGCTACATGTAACCAGTCTTAACAAAAACGTCTCGTGTCCGCAATTACTCAGTTAATGTAAAAGAAAAATCAATCAAAGTGATAATATATGTCAAATTGGTTGAGATGTTGATGAGTTGAGATGTATCCTATTTCATTTGTTCTTTAGTAACCATTTTTCTCTTATGAGTCCTAACCCCAGGACCATTCCCCATTTTCCTCCTCACTATTTTGAAGAGTGGGACATTCTTGGAGGGGGCTGATTCAGGCTGATTCTGAAATGTCCCTTTTCTCCTGCTAAAATTGTGTAAAGACCAAAAATATTCCAAATTTAAAAAGAGTATTAATATTAAATGTTGGGTACTGTCCCATGTGTTATTGTCGAGTAGTGTCTGAGCTCATGTGCACAGCTATAAGCGCATACGAATATACGATAGTGTAAAGAAGCTTCCACATTTTTTTTTTTTTTTTGTCAATTTACGTTTGAGAGCCGTGATAGGAACTTCGTTGTTACCTATAGTTGACCTGTATTATTATCAACATATGATGCTGAGAGTCACTGGATTATGCATTGTAGCTAAATGTGTATATGGGTGTGAGGATAGTATTATCAGATGATATTTCATACTGTGCATATACCAGGTATTCCTGCATGTTTGAGCTCCTTGTGTAATTATAGATGGTCTCATGGAATCCAAACAACGAAAGATATTGAACAGAGCATAATTGTGTTGAGAATATATTTGGTAAGGGTACAGTGTTTGATCGACTGATTCTACCAGTTTTTATATTTATTCAAGTTGTTTCCATAAATGCAGTTAATTGTTGGTGAAAACTCTGTTATTAAAATCATGTTTGTAAGTCGTCGAAAATACAGACATTATCCCCAGTAGTTTAATACATTGCATGCAGATGCCCTTCAGATGTGGAGAAAAATTGTCAACATTATAAATGGACTGATTATTTGGGCATGGAAAATGGCTTTTAGTTTTATTTGACTATCAAGTATTATTTTGTAAGAGTATACCTTTGACAGACTCAGTTGAGCACAAGACTGAGTAATTGCTTTTGGACGGTCATTTCAGGTGTGTCTAGTTAGTAAGTTAGGGCTCGGTGCATCGCGCACACGCGTATGTCTCTAATGTCTTCGTTAAGGTAGTGGTTCATATGCCCTACGATCGGTGTCACAACTCCTCCCAGCCCTGCAAAAGCAATCGAGAGAGCTCGTTGATGGGCCGGTCCGAGTTCGGGGCCAGAAGTGGGTTAGCTGACTTGCAATGAGGGACCTCGTCATTTCGACGGATCGATTAGCTCCTACGGGATTGAGTTGACGTTCAACGTCCAGTAAAACTGTGACCTCAAACAAGGGGTGTCTCTCTTGCTGAAATATGCTTTTTGATTTCCATATGAATGAATGGAATACATTTTACTCCACGACCAAGGTCTTTCCTTCATCTGATCAAATAACGAAAATCGTCCTATTTAGATACATGCATTCATTTGTTACTTCAACCGCGACGTATTGCTTTCTGTTCCATTGCAGCATATATCGTATTACAAAATTGTTTCAACCATGGCTCTCCAAAAGCCGAAGTATTGTAAGACAAGCATTGCAACAGTGGGCTAATGACTGAAAAAGTTTGAGGCAAATGGTGAGTAGAGGCCTTAGACTTTACACAATAACAAAAATGCAACCAATGGAGTTTCACTTCCTTGAATAACTTTACTACTGTCTTGCGCTGTAATTCTTACAGAGGATAGATAGGGCTAAGAATTCTTCTTATCTAAAAACCCATATGTACATAATGAAAGATACGAAAAAAATGTTTGATTTATCTTGAATGCCGAACTATAATAAAAAAAAAGTATGTACCTTTAGTGTATGTCGATATCACGATATTACTTGCTGATCTGAAATGAGATAGTGAATTGTGTGCTTCCAGTGCTGCAATCCATCTTTTAAATATGGAAGAGCTCTCCTGCTCTTGAGGTAAACGGAACCCACTTGTCGTTTGCACCAAGGGCCCCATCTGGGACTCATCTGGGCAATGTGGGTTAGGCTTATATCGGTTATGTATGGACTCATATACTGCTTAATGTATGCAGTATTATCATTCCCAATAAATACATTTACATGTAAAAAGTGATGTTTGGGGTTTTCTTGTATAGTAAGAAAGAGAAGCAAATCAACAAATTGCTCTGTGCATACGAAATCTATTGAGAACTTGCATGTTTTCGTCAATGATTGAAAAGGTAAATGACTAATTTCACAGCAAAAAAAAAATCGTGTTTCCGGTACCTGTACGAATGCCTTTCCGAATCGAACCGCCAGTATGACCGCAATATTTCCGGAGCGGTCAAGAACACCTTTACGCACGACTAACCGCAGAAATTAAAGCTGCGTTTCAACGAAGTTTAGACCGCCTTAGCGCACCTTTCCGCAAGCTGTAATCAACGCACTCGCGGAAAGGTTGCGTTCAGGTATGAATATAGCTACCGTAAATGCTTTCTTTCAGCGATCTTTCTGGGCAGCGTTCTGTAGGAAATTACTTATTGGGCTAATTTGCCGTTACTTGTAAATGATGAGTAATTTTATTATTGAGCTCCCTATCAATCATATCGCTTGGTTATCACTATTAGCTGAAGTGGCAAAAAGGGTATCTGACGGGCAAAAGGGTTTATCTATTCCTTGAAAATTTGATAAGGTGTTGAGGAAAGTTGATTAGCAATTAATTAACTACAATATGTGTAACGTGACTCAGAGATGCGAACAAAAAATCTTAGCAAACACATGTTTTGATTTTATATTGGTTTTTATATTTTCCGAAACCTCCCGACTTATTTATCGTGTTACATCAATAACGAACAATACGTGAGTACCATATAGTATATAGAGGCAAAGAATAGGCTAAATAACGTTAAAATATCCCCAACACACAGTTACATAGGCTACCAACATAACCACCCTCAATCGGAGTTGTAATGATTAAAAGTTTAATGGTTCGTTGTGGGCTTGTGATTTCTATATGAAATATGAAGTAAACCTGTAAACTGGTTCACAGTTAGCAATACATAATTAGTCTCCCTTATAAAAATTTCTCATGCAGATCTTATGAGAAATTTCTCGTGAGAATGTCATGAGAAATTGGGACCGGTGTTCATGAGAATTGTTCTCATGAGAGTCCATTCTCATGAAAAACTGTCCTCATGAGGAATGGTTCTCATGAGATGCGATTCTGATGAGGTGTCCCAATTTCTCATGAGATGCTCACGAGAAATTTCTACCGTAATTCTCATGAAAATTCCTCATACATAAGCCTTGTGAGAAGTTTCTTGCGAGAAATTTCTCATGAGGTGCAGCTTCCTCACGACGACATTAACATGAGAATATTTCTCATGAATAAACAGCTGACACAGAAAGGAGCACGAGAATATTAAAGACATTAACCCTCACAAAATTGTCAGGGCTAATTCAGACATGACATTAAGGACCCAAGTTAGGGCTTAGTTGTGGCCACAAGACGTGTTCAAAGTTGGGGCTTAATCCAGAGGCTAAATATTTAAATGAGCACAACATTTGGGCACAACATCAAGGCACAACGAGTGCAAAATCGGGCTGAAAGCTGGGCACGACGAAATTTCGGGCTTGAACCAAACATTGAGCACGACAAAATGCCAGGCCTGACATTTGAGCCTGACGCATTGTCAATGTCGGACCTAACATTAAATGTTAGGGCTGAGAACAGAGGCTAAATATTTAAATTAGCACAACATGGCCTGACAAGACAGCATTTAATCAGATAACAGCATGTCAGTATTTTGACACAGAAATAGAATTGATGAACATGCCAACAGCCCTCTGAAGTTGCAAGCCCCATTTGAAAATTGCTAACATACATTATTGTGACACCAAATAAAAGTAGACAAAATTAGAGTTTGTGTCAGCAGCAAAGATCACGAATGTCTTGCAAATCTTACATCCTGTAGTCAAATTTACACTACTGTATATAGATTTTGTGAATTTAACTTTTTTAGTCTTACAAAATCTAGTCCAGTTCTTAGAGTTTAGTTTACCGTATATTACATTTCTTAGTTGCATTCCAGTTCCTTTATAAGTTCATGTTCCAAGGTTAAATCACCGATGGAGTGACACTGTGTGTATTAATTAGCAGCTTTGATGTTGGAATCTCTGGAAGTAAACAAAAAGTCAACGCATTCCTCTATTTCGCTGTTTGATCAGCCTCTGTGGTGACGTCATCATCAAGTTGTCATTAGTGAACGTAAAGTCCAGAAACCCTTTCATTTAAACATGTATGGTACTGCTTGGGGATTGCCCTGCTACTATACAGTACTGTAGCTTTCCTGTTTGATTGGATCCCTTATTCCTGTTCATGTCGACCTGAATCTTTCGGCACACTGGATTCTTCCCACGTTTTTGTTCAGCTTTTACAGCCCTGCTTCCAGAATTATTCAGGAAGGATTCTGCAGAGGAGAAAAAGAAAAATTTAAATGAGGAAGATAGGTATAGAGGGCAGATGCGAGGACAATTTATTCAGATCTTGCGTTTAAAGGGAAATAGGGCGTTTGTTTTACAGAAAACAACCATATTTTTAAAACCAATATTTGTGGACACAGAATGATAGATTATTGAAAATAAGGAAGGACAGTAGCCTTCTTTTTAAGGAATAAGATTCTCACAGATAGAAATTCAGTTATTTGTTGCCCAACAATCATTTGTTCACCCAAACTTTTCAAAATTTCAAATGATGCATCTTCTGTTACTCGTCACATGCTTAATGGTTTCAGGAGATGAAGCTCTTGCAGATGTTTATTGGTGAGACTGAATGGTTTAATAATGATTAAAGCTGTTTTCTTCATATGCCATGTTGGTATATTCTAAACGCCCTATTTCCCTTTAAGTATGTCTAATAATGCATTAGTAAGAGCAACGGTTAAGTACAGTCACTCGATCATGAATACCCACACCAGTAAGTTGTGGGGAAACCATATTCTACACAATCAGTTCATTTCTTACTTCTTAAGATATGTTTTCATGATTATGAGCAAACTAAACATAACATCAGATCTCTGTAATTAAGTACCCTGGTCAAAGTATGATATACAGCAATATTACAATTGCATTTGGCAATGTAATAGTGCAGTATAAGATAGTTCCACTACTTAATTCACGACTCATTGAATGTTCATGGCCTAGATCTGGCAACACTTTTACGACAATGTTATTACTGATAATGAACAGATTTAAATATATTACTTTTATTTTGGATAACATTAACGTCTTATCTCCGCAGTGTACGATGTAGACCACCAGCCCTCATCTGATGTGTGTATTTAGTGCTTAACGGTATTAAACATAGTCCTAGGATTCTGTTACAGAAACATATCAACAACTTACATTATTGTCATTTAACATAACTGTTCTCAACGTTAGATGTGCAACTTAAGAGTTTGTGACCTTCATTTAGTGCCCTGCTGTTTTCCGAATGGTTGATTGCTACACACATATGTTGAACATGTAACATTGGCAAGATGTTGTCATTACTTTTCTTTTCTGATTTTTATCCTTTTTGGAAATTCCGGCAGACTAGAGATATACCGGGCGAGATAATAAAATGACCTTCTATAGTATTTCAACTTCGCATGTAAATAGTTTTAGAATAGTAACTGTCCTTTGAATTTTTCTGGTCGCTTCTTTCGAATGTAACTTTATCATAAGGAGATACTTCATCCTTAGAGATACGTGTCATTACCGTATCCTGACCAAGCGTTTGAAAACGGGGATCAACATCATCGGCTGTTGCATAGTATCCGGAAGAAACTGTGACAATACCTGAAGTAACCTCTTTACTGCCGTCCGGAGTACCGACTTGATTCTGGCAATTTGATCTTTTCTCTGCATTGT
Organism: Stichopus chloronotus; assembly: GCA_021234535.1. Classification (NCBI taxonomy): domain Eukaryota; kingdom Metazoa; phylum Echinodermata; class Holothuroidea; order Aspidochirotida; family Stichopodidae; genus Stichopus; species Stichopus chloronotus. Next base: position 18,708,949 of record CM037850.1, on the reverse strand, counting down.
TAAGGGCATGTATGAGACGGAAACACAATACAAGAGAAAAGCATAGCAAAACTATTGCAATGATTAAACTAATTACTAGTGAAACTAACAGGTTGATATTGAGGTCGGGTGAAACGGAAAATGTTCTACTTCTGGTTTTCAGTTCTTCAGATGCTCCAATTGTTCTTTTTTTCAGGAGATCAAAATCCGTCGATGATTTAGCTGTTTGTATGTCATTCGTGGAAAATGAAGATGACGATTTGGCAATTGAAGAAGTATCGTAGCCGTTTGAACATTGACTAAAATTGTCTGGGGTTAGATCATCCACTGGAATCCCAGACCACTCTGGAGGAGAGGCACATACACCATAGCTTCTACCTGACACATTTTGTAAGAATTCAACAACCCACGCAAATTTGCAGTCGCAAGACAAAGGATTCCCTTTGAGGTGTAATTGTTGAAAGTCTAGCAACATGGTTGACAACAACCCTTTTGGAAGCCCATCCAAGTTGGAATTTTCCAAATCTATCATACGAATTTTGAAAAGGTTCTTAAATGCATCTTTGTGTATAGATGTATAATTTACTGATCTCAGTGTCAGGACTTCCAAAGAAGGGATCCTTTCGAAGGCGTTTTCTTTAATATCAACGGTTGAAAAAGAAATATCGAGAAATGTCAAACTGCTAGAAGAAAGAAAATTTTGTGGAATGTTTTCTGTGTAAATTAGTGAAAGGTTGCTTATATTTGGCAACCCCGATAGCGTATAGTTTTCAAGAAACTTCGGTGGTGGATATGAGATGCATAAAGTTTCCAAGGATTGCAGATGATCAAGGATGTCTCCGTCTATCTTTAAGTCCTTATTTACTCCAATTCCTAGTCGAGTAAGCCCTGGAAAATATCTGAAGAGTGAAAGCTCCACTGATCTAGTATTTGTGTCTTTTATATTGAGAATGCTTAAAGGTGGAATCACTTCTGTAGAACAATTTTCGCCCACAAACAAATGTGTACCCATCAATACATTGGTACCATGTACGTAAAGGTCCGTAAGCATGGGTAAACCTGAAAGCGAACACTGGTCCATTTCAAGATGATGATTATATTCCATGTGCAAACGCCATAAGTTCCCGAGGCCCCGAAATGTTCCTGAAAATAGACGTCGAATAAGATTATGACGCAGGTTGAGTTTAGTCAAGTTTAGTAAGGTATGAAATGCGCCGACCTCGATAACCTTTATATTATTAGATGGCAAATTCACTACGCTTAGGTGATCGCGCGGTCCAGGAAAATCACTCTCAGATACAGTCGGTATGTCATGACCACCCACAAGTAATTCCACGGTGTCGATTGGGAGAGGAGAAGGAATCTTGTTCAGCACCGTTGGTCCTGATTGCAAACATTTCACAGAATCCCCAGAACAAGAACATCCATCAGGACAAGAAGATCCCAACTGTATTGAATGCATTACTTTAAGTATAATGTAAAACAGAGAACAGTTAACAAAATTCATTTTATAACTTGTGGGCGCACTATTTTTTTTTAAAATAAAATCATACCAAGAAACAAGTAACTGCATGCAGACGCCTGGGTTTGTTTCCAACTGTATTCTTGTAACTGTAACTTGAAACTGTATTTTGTAACTTGAAACTGTTTGTTGCATTGACGGTCGTACCCCTATAACAGATAAGGGAAAAATAAAATGTGTACAATAAAATTGAATTCGTACTCAACGTCCTTTATATATTTGTTTATTGTCAGTATCACCCATCACTGATTAAATTGATTGATTGGTATAACTATTGTAGAGCACTCCACAGCCTTGCAGGACCTAGGGTCATTTAATCTTCACCGAAGTATTTCCGTGCACCAGTAAACGTTACACATATGTTTACGTACTAATTTTCACAGCAATAGCAATTGAGCCATAGCCATTTTATAATCATTTTAAATGAAAATATTTCGAATGTTATTGAACAAAAGCTATATTAAGCGTCATGTTGTAGCAAGAAACAGTGTCTATTTGTGACATTGTTATTATGCCAAATGTTTATAAGTGACAACAATTTTAAAATACTGATAACATTCTAAAAATACAATATGAGACAAAATCAGCCTGTTCGCTGATGGTTGCCTACGATTGTAAAAGAGGTATCTACCAAATACCTGTTCAGGTATGACCCGATAACTCGGGACCATTTATCATGCAGTGTCTGTCCTTCTAAAAATTTCTACATAAGCACCCCATAACATCAAAGATGGTGCAGGGTACGGTCAAACTTGTCATCGTATCTGCTCCCTCCAATGTTTGACATTCATTCTCCCCACAATGCAGAAATAAGGAATTAGCAGTGGCTCCATTGAACAGAAACCAAACAAACCGCCTCAATGTTACAAACTTTACTTGTTTGGTACTGGTAAACATCTGAAAAGCAACAACTCTAAAATGCACCAATTCTAAAAAGTGACATATTCTACTTCGAGACTACTGTTACGTTGGAGTGTCTCAGAAGGAATTCAGGACCCTCTATGCTACACTGTAATTAAGAGCACCTGAATAAAGAATAGCTCCAACCAGAGATGCAAATGAAAAATATGAATATATGAATTATCAAAGACTGACCTCTGTAATAAGGGCTCTCTGGTGACTTTTAAGTAAATTACAGAAATTAAGCATTTGTACCGTGATTGTGATAAATGTGACTCGTTGCCTACAGTGTTTCACTGTCTGCAGAACAAAAAAAAAAAAACTGAAACAGTGAGAAGTCAACAACAAGCATGTTTTATGTTTACTCATATACAATGAAACACACAGAGAAAAAAAGTATCAAGATTAGTACTCATTGAAGAGGCAACTGATTACTATTACTAATACTTGAGTGAACAAACGGAATTCATTAATTTTTAACAGAGGGGAAAAATAACTGTGAAAATAATTGATCAGTAATATCTGGAAAATGGGAGGTAAAGATTAACAGGAAATCATTAATGAATCTCAAAGAACCAAACGCATGACTGTACAATTACAGTTGTACAGTGACTTCACACTCCATTGCTGACAAAAATCACTCAGCGTCAATGAATTGTAACGTACACCAACGCTAACAGGTCGGTAATGTGTAACAGGCATCAATAGGGTAATAATCCTGGGTATAATGTGCGTTACAGTGACATAATGCTATATTTCAGGACACATAGAGGACAGTTTTTAAGAAATAAGTCTGCCATAAATTGTCACTTACTGTAATTAAGTCAGGTGAAAACAGTGTGAACATCGAAGGTCAGAAGGAATGGAAAAAGCCGGTGTGTTTCAACGATTTGTAATTAATTTAAAAAAATAATGAAGCAAACAATATTTCATGTTGCTGTCCAGACTTTATACAGATCTGATCATCATTATTAGAGAATATTTTGGTTGTGTTTGGTGAAATACATGATGTGACTCTCAAATATGTAAATATTGACATAAGCGGTCCTACATGGAAAATAATTTTGTTCTCATTAGGTGATTTCTAGATGACAACTTGGTTTTATGTACAGCATGAAGTACTATACTACAAGTAATATAATGTTGTTTTTGCTTTTACTATGTAGGAAACGCCATATCTGTTGCCGTGCGCTTGCGCTCTTTATGAGGAGTCCATGTTGATCTCTTTTTCATGATGTTTTATTTGCCTATGTATAAAAGAAATAATGTAGCTACAAAGTAAGTATATATGTCTCACAAAAGTGTGAGTTAGTTTAACATAGAAGTAAGATCCTCAATGGCCGTGAAGAATACTACGTAACTGTTGTTTTAAAGGAAACGTATGCCAATTTATTCCAAGAAGAATATTTCCCTAGACTGAAACATGAAAATTTCACAATTAATCTTCTTCAAACCCTCATGCAACAACAAAGAATTGTGGCACGCCCTGCCTATGTTGTTGCTTTAAGATTCATTGTCGTAGCACCTGAAGGATTTCAGTTCTACGGATGATTGATCATTAAAATAACCCGTCCAACTCTAGCCTACTTACAACGTTACAACGGTGCTAAAGTGCTCAACAGACCCTTTTTCATGCCTGATTACACATGTATGGACCTATGGACATGACACCTATGGAAATGACAGCTAATACCTCTTGTCAGGCAGCTCAAGAAAGCCGAGACGTTGGATTGACACACCTGAATTACTTTACGAGAACGATGTTTAATTGACCATGTGGATTATCACAGCATGAGGTGATAAAACTGACTTAGGGCGATGAAAATTTGCAACAAGTTGAGCCTCAGTAGAACAAAAGAAGAGTAAGGTTGAAGTGAATCCCATTTTAACGTACGAGTAACGGCATGCAATGTATGGCTTCAATAGCGGCCTCTTATATCTCTAATTTGTCTTACTAAATTGTTAAATGTAACCATAGTGTAATAAAATATTTACTTATAAACGCTTGACGGAGGAGCGTCTTTTCGTCTTGATTTCCTAAGTATTTTCTATTTGATTAATCTCGTTATTTATTTTCACTCATTTCTTAGTACTTCTTGCCCTCTTTGTATATATCCTCTTTATTTGTTTACCTCGTGCAAAATTTTGTAAACAGAATAGCTACCCTCTGTGTGTTTCAATAGAATTAAGAACATATTTCAAGAAGACTTAATACCCGATATATAACCGACGTATAATAACTGATGACTTGTCAATTTCCACAGCAGTACTGACCCGGGAACCTGGACAATATAAAACAAAGATTTGAGACTAAATTCGTACTTGCGCAAATGTTAACAGATGAAGATGTTGTACATGACTAGATATTGCCATTTTACTTGCAGAGATCCAACAGGTATCTCAAGAAACTATTCTTAAAAATAAAATCCAAGATGTTAGTGTTAAGTCACGGTGACAGGAGGTAGTCCTCGGGTGTCCTACGGACAGTATCACGGAGAATGTGTCCAAAGGACCATTACGTCGGAGGGAATTGTGTCCTGTGAACAGTATTTCTTGTCCGGCCAGACATTCTAAAACAGGAAAAATTTTCGGTATCTAATAATCGTTGTCCGCGTACACGTACGGGTGCACAATATACGGTGGTGACACATTGTGGCACAGTTATCAGCATACCAGCTCTGTAATTACCGAAACAACTCCCTGCTTGAAGCGTATAATTATATCTATGACTTTCACACATTTGCCCATGACTACTACTGTGTGGTTAAAAATGAAGGTTTAACCAGTTCATCTCTCTCCCTCGGCCACCTTTATTAAGTAAAATACGACTGCACCAATCTGAACTAAATTAAAGCCCACTAAGATTACTTTTTTAAGCTGTGTCAATTAGACTGCTATTATAATTTAAACATGGAAGGACAAAACTTACACATTTTTTTCTCCCTTCACATGCCTTCTAACGAAGTGACGTCACAAATACTGCTTCAGTTTTTATTTCATTACAGTTGGCGGGACAGATGGCACTTTCTTTTTACAAGTATGTTTTCTTTCGCGGTTCACCCCTTCCACCAACTGATTTCTTTTTTTCTTTTCTTTTTTGAGGGGGAGGTAGGAGTTGCACTTCCTTCGTGCATTGTGAAGGTGTTGTATCTAAATAATTCACACGAAAGTATCTGTCTCAATATGTTGTACGAATATCCAGGCTTGGAGTAATCTTAATAAGTAATGACAATCGATAACATTTTTAACATTTTTTAAAATAATCGTAATCGATTACTTCGTGAAAATTGAAAAGTATTGGGTCGTAATCGTAATTGATTTCATTGAAAAACCAATTGTAGTCATTCTTTAATTACGATTACATTGGATTATGCTTCAGCAGGCCAGCCTGAGTGAGAAGTGCATGGGATTCAACGGTTTCGACCGTGACACACTTGGTTCTCTTGATCAAGAATTTGCTTTTATATTATGTTCACTCAGTCTCCCTCAACCTACAATCTTGGGCAAAATTGTTAGGACAGTTTGTCGTATGTTGCAAATACTGAATTTTAGGGTGTGAGGATAACATGAAACCCAGCGCCCCTTTCCAACGTTGCGCTATAGAAGTGAATGTACCCTTTGAACAGCAATCCTATAGCCAACATTGAACAGGGGCGCGGGGTGTCCCAATGTATTTTGTCCAACATTGTAGAGGCATTCTTGTTACACAACTGGCTGACTATACAAGTATTTAGCACATAGTAAAATCTGAAAGCAAGAGGACAATCCACCAAGTTGCATCTCATCCCTATCATAGTCCATAATCATTCACAGTAAGCTGAATTATGGGAATGGGGAGAAATACCACATAATCTGTAGTCAGATTGTGGAATATGCCTCAATAATCTGAGGGGATGCATATTCTTCTAATGTGTATCTACAATTATTAAAGCAGTGGCAGTTGATTGTATTATCCGATGTATAGTGGTACAATTCAATAAATGTAGAAAGTAAATGTTCTAATCAGTAGATGTTACCTAAATACATATTTTTTTAGAAAAAAGTATGGTTTGGCAAACTGCGTGTGTAGAGTCCTATCTAGTTTTGCAAAATATAGTTAAAAGGATTGTTTAGTTTTTGTAAGTATTGTTTTTACTCAGGTAAAGCACTTCTGTGAAATTACTGAAGCGCGGCTTAAGCTGACGTGGGCATTATGCGTTATTAGAAATGGAGGAAAGGACTCTACTCTACTGGTCGTTTCCTCTTACCAGAGTTAGAAGCGCCCGGGTTGCCTTGGCACGGTACTTTTTTTCGTGTCCTAAGATTCCTTGTCCTGACCGAATTGCGTTGCTCACAGACGCCAGTCTCGTTAAATTCCAAGTTGACGTTACAGAATTCATTGCCATTGGCCACAAAAGCAGATTGAAAAGGTTCAAGGATTGAGAGATTCTTCAAATCAGCATGTGTGCTGCAAAGAGTCCGCTGAATTCTGGCCTTGGTTAAGAGGTCTGTGTTTTCACACGCAATGCTTTTAGCATACCCATTGCACTGCTATTCTGACAGCCCCCAGTTTGTACTTTTTACGTGACCTGCCAGCAGGAACAAAAACGCCACGGCCAAACGGCCCTAAACAAAAGAAGAAAAACAAAGCACACACCCTGTTTGTCAGCTGTTTACACGTGAGCTCGTACACAACCGAGGTATGCGTATCCGAGGTCCTGTTCTGTACAAACTAGTGTGAGGTAGAAAACCCAAGAGGAACAGCAGAGGGCGCACTCAAATCTGTACAAAAACAGCACGTTACCTGTGATATTATTTTACTAGGGTCTTAGCAAGACTAGTTGAATACATGAAACCCTGTGGCCATAGCAGTTCTGAATTTCTATTTACGACAAACGCCATATATATTTCATATTTAGCTTTATTTGTGAAGGCTTACTTTCTTATACATGCAGCTTCTAATTTTCGCGGTTGGTGTATTGTATTATGCAAAATATGTGACGTCACATACAGAGATATGTCCGAACATCGTTTGTATTCCTTATATACTTGACTGTCTTAAAAGAGACTTTGTCGTAGTTTCAGAGACGCTACCGTTATGTCCACAACATAGTAAGATCGTGTGAAACGAGACACCCGTGGACACATACGTTACATGGTTGCATAGGTGCATAGATTAGCTGGCTGCATAGAAGGGTGCTGGTTACTGGTGAGATTGAATGATTTGGGTTTTTCTTTTCTCAAAACGCACGTTTTAATTAATTCCGGAAATAATTCACATTTTGAAAAGTCATATTTCTAACTTTTTTGCTTTGGGATTTAATCTAATTAGTGTTCCGAAACAGAAGGCATAAAATAGTTACAATTTATAAATCGAACATATACCTTAATTGGAAATACCGACTACGACAGCTCCTTTAGTCTACGGATTAAATAGAACCATATTTGGATCAAGACCTATCATTTAAAATCCACTGCATTAACTTAACTACTAAGGATAATCTCTGAAATAATTTTAGATACCAATCTTGATCTTGTTATAGCAGAGAACAAAATTATCGTGTTTCCCCTTGTAAGCCAAGTTTCTCCTTGTCCCCTTATGGACCATTTTTACAATTCTTTTCAAATTTTAAATTGCCTGAAGAGCCTTCAGGATGACCGGAATGAACAAGAATGATTACGAATTAGAAACTTAGTGATTAATGCTCGTCTTGTAAGGGTAGCATAGGCTGTTTACGGACGTTTAGCGTAAGGAATAACCTTATTAGCAGGCTGATCGAATTACCTTTGAAGTTATGGTTGTAAATGTATCGTAAAGTAAAAAGGTGTGCTTGATTTGACACAGTTACAACAACTAGGTTCTACCTGGCATATAATGGTCCATCTAAGTAAGGGGTCTCGTGTGGCGGTAATCGCAAACGGAAGTGACTTTCGACACGACACAGGGTTAATATTCGACATATCACAAGGGATTTTCGACAATCTGCTAGGTGATATACGTCCTTGCGTGACCTCTCCGTATTTTGAACATTTTATTGGGTAATTTTATTACGCAAAGTATGATCAGTTAACACTGCATCAAGTAAAAAGCTCTCCATGGGAATTTCAGACACCTCGGTGGTCCTTTCTTTTGTCCTTCCATGCTTTAATTACAATAGTAGTATACCATGCGTCATAAACTTCGAGTCATAGAACTATAATTATTTACATTAAACAGAACATAACGTTGAACTTATTCTTTAAATTTCAAACAAAGTCAAAATTCTTAATATAATCTACGAGCTCATACGTTTGACCACAACTACTAATTGAATTTTCACCGACTTTATAAATGGTAGTAACTAGTTGATAAAAGCGTATTTTACTTTAAAGACGACAATTAGCAGACGTATAAAAACAATTCAGTCCCAACGGAATTACGATTTCGGAGAAAACAATACATTTTGGATCACATTTAATGTAATTTTAATGGAGTAGAATTTGTTTTGAAATTACATTTGACATCCAAGTTTGAAAAGGAATAACACAAAATGAAAGTTGCTACAGACATGAGGGCTGCTGTTATTAGACATGTTATCGCAGTAATCGACTCTGGTTATAATTAATGTGATATCTCATAAAAGTAGTAGTTGTTGGCTGCAATCGATATTGTGCCTATATAAGAATTTTAAATAACACTATTAAAATTAACTCTTTTGAGTTTTCCAACGTACCACGCTATATTTTAATCAATTATGCATACAAATTATGCTGGATAGACAAATATTAACTTATTGTTGTGCAACATTAATCACCATCTCTTACCAAACGTAGTCTGTACTTAGCCTCTCCTCCAAATCTAACTTTATTCTGTGATGTTTAAGTATCTCTTTCGACTACAAAACTAGCACCTTTACATTGTCAAGTAACGCTTCAAAATATAAACTGGTTTAGTATAATATGGTTGATATAGATATCTGGTTATTGACCGACAAGTTACCTCATTAACTAGAAAGATAGGCATTTTTATGTGTGTGGCGTTTTAGCCTGTGTTCAAATAATATGAATTTCAAAGAAGAATCCTTCTGCATATGTGAAAGATGAAAGTATCTACGTTGCTTATTTGTTCATGGTCAAAACAAGTTTAAACATTTACTTTCTACCTTATACATAATCTTTGGAAATTTCACTCTTTTCTTCGAGTAGTACCGCCTAACATCACTCTATCTGTATCTGGATACGACAAAGTCCCTGATAATGGTACCGTGAGGTTAGATAAAGGAATAGATGTAAATATCACATGCAAGGCCTTGAATGCAAAGCCAACTGTTGATATCACATGGCATATCAACAACGAAGAGACAGAAGCCTGGATTCAATGGACTAGTAGTACCACAGATGGAAATAATCACACTAACAGTACATACTCCATTATCCAACATCAAGCAAATCATAATGCTACAATTCGATGTAGTGCTGGATTTGAGAACGGAACAAAATGGAATAAAACTATCAACACCTTAGTTTATGGTAAGTCAAAACGTTTCATTCATGGTGACAATGATATCGCTATGAAAGTATGATACTGATATCGTATGATACCGTTTAGGAAGTCACTGACTTTTCTTGGTTTATGTGCATAGACTTCTACACGTTATGGAACGTTAGTTTAAGTGTGTTTAATACCCCGGTTCAAATGATATTTACTTTCCGAAGTAACATTTTCCAAAAATTTCTTGTTTTTTCATGGACATGTTGTTTTTCTCGTATAGATACGAGACTGAGA
>CM037850.1:18626116-18698704 GCA_021234535.1 Stichopus chloronotus | reverse complement strand
TTGCATTTGGCAAAGTAATAGTGCAGTATAAGAAAGTTCCACTACTTAATTCACGACTCATTGAATGTTCATGGCCTAGATCTGACAACACTTTCCTGGCCCACACATATCAACCTTATCATTTAGGCTATGCACTGAGAAACTAAATAAGTAATTAAAATAGCTATATTAGCAACTATTACCCAGTAGGCAGTCAAAGACTTGGCCTCATAGGTTTTGGAACCCTTCTGTTGTACTGTAGATCTACTTCACGTTGAGCGCAAATACATGTATGCATGCATTTTACAGGGGTCTACATGCCTAACACAGGTCTTACTTAAGAAATCATGAGTAAATCAATATCATGAGTTGATATCTGTGTTCTAAACACCTGCATGCAGCACAATGTGATGTGATTTCAATGTGTTGTTAATGTGACTCTATGAAAATTCCTCAAACAATATCAAAAACAATTCCTTACATTATCATTTTGATGTTCAAATCGAGTATGTTACTGATGTATATTTTACAAACAGTGATATTTTAAAGTTCCAGCTTACCTTTGGACTAAAACGTTGCAAACAAATTACCAACATTTGTGACCAAAATGTGTTTGTTGAGGCTTATATAGTACAATTTTAGAAAGAAAAGACAACATTCTTTTTGTTATAAATATATTAATTGATGGTTATTACTTTTCTTAGCTTTTTTGGTAGTGATTGACTCAAGATTACCTCATATACACACTGCATTGTGTATTGCAACCTTTATTTCAAAATTCATTTTGTATGGATTACTAGAGCTACACATCACCAAAATATAGCAAGAAAAAGAGAGACATGCGCATACAGTAACCAATTATTACTGTAAAGTTTTATCGATTTTAGTAAATGTTTGACTATTTCATGGGTTCGACATTTGTTAAGTGTTTGACTCATGATACTCCCAGTGTAATAAATTTAATGCAACGGTACGTAGGCTACAGAATACTAAAATTACCAATTATGACATAATTCAATAAACGATCTTACAAATGGCAATGATAGCAAGCAATTGACAGAATACAATTAACTTATAGACTCACTAATGGAGCTATGGGACTTTCAACAGAACTCTCTGAAGGGTTCCTTTATTGCAGAGGGGCCTAGCCAATACAGGCTAGTTACAGCACATACATTTGCTGTACTGTACACTACAGTATAACCTACACCACAGTAGGCTACAGAATAGCGCAACATTAGGCCTACAAGAGAAATGCTCTTCCAACTAATCTAATCAGGAAATGTATATTATGTCACTTATGTCACTTGTGATAGTATAAAAGATACCAACCTTATAAGCTGAATGCAGAAATCTTGACACAGTAGCTCTGGAATGGTGTGACTGATCTTGTTACACAAATACTGTAGAAGCCTCCATCCATGTCAATGGCAGTTACAGCAACTGCAAATTCAAACTTACTGCCAACTGGTGGTAAACAACATGGAATGCCAAAAATGCATTTATTCAGCACAGGGTAAATCAAAAGATCTCATGCTTGTTAAAAGAATGGCAATGGAACATGAAAATCTAAACATATGGAAAATCATCTATTGGTCCATTCTGGAAGTCCAGTTGGGTTTACCTGAAATTTGTGCAACTATACTGTTTTTCCAACTAGGCCTCGTGCCAAGGATGTTGATCTCGATCCAATGTTTCATACCTTAAAACCGGGGGTGACTTTTAACACTTGTTTTTTTTTGGCAATTTTTGTGACTTAAAGGTCTCATGTTTTACTTTCAAATTAACTCCTGGGGTATCACCTTTCTCATGCAGTTTCCTAATTAATAATTTGAGTATGGTAATTATATATTTTTTTTCAAATTTGTCATGTGTTCAAAGTCACCTTGCTATGGGGTACTGTACGTGACTGGAAACACCTATTTGTTTCCACCTTTCATTCAAAACCTACACCCAGTCTGGACTATATATAAAGAGGTTAACTCTGTTCAAACTACAGAGATTACATGCTGGTAGAGTATTTATGGAGCAAGACATGTTGTATGAAACAACATGAACACCAAATTTTTGTTGTGAGGGGAAAACCAGATGGGTCTAAGAGAATGCTGATCCAGACTATGATTCAGACATTAAGTTTAGCTTGGACAAGAAGTCATTAATAAAGATTTTGTGGGGACATTTCCTGAGATCTCATAACGTGTTCACTCTTATCATTTCTCACGAGGTCTGAGGTTGCTTTTATGGGGGTAGTCTAAAGTTCGCATGAGATTGTGTAATTCTCATGAGGCTGAACACTCTTCTCATGTGGACACATACCATGCTATTCTTGTGAGACTTCTAAGACTTTTCTTGAGTTCTCATGTAATTCTCATGAGATCTCATGAGAATCGTGTGAGAAATTTTTATAAGGGCTAATTATAATTTTATCTTAAAGATATAGCTATTATTTTTCAGAGGTAAAATAGGCGTACAGATTGACTGTATTGTATATATATAGTATATATATATATATATCTATATATATATATATATATATAATATATATTATATTATATATCTATATATATATATATCTATACATATACTATCATCTATATATATATATCTCTATATATATATATATATATATCTATATAATATATATATATATATATATACTATATCATATATATCATATCTCTATATATCTATATATATATACATACATATACATATATATACATACATCTCTATATATATCCATATACATACATATACATACATATACATACATATATATATATATCTATATATATATAATATATATATATTATATATAATCTATATATATATATATAATAGCTGCAAGTTGTAAGAAAATTTGCAACTTGCACCTGGCCAAAACTATTTAATTGCGACGTTCACGCCTTGAAAAATTCAGTTGTCAAATTAGGGCGAGTTTTATTTACATCAAAGCATTTATTGTTTAAGGTTGAGAATAAAATGGGAGCCTTCGAGGAACCAGAATTATATATGGGAGCCTTTTATAGGAACCAGAATTTTATCCACGTCCGCGCCAACTTACGGTGGTACTCTGCTTGGATAATTAAACAGTAGCAGCCCCTCCCCGACTTTCGCCGTAGCGCTCCACCTCAGCTGTACTTGTACCGCTCTATTTAAAATATTTCTTTGGTTTTACACACTATTCCAATACGACACCGGGTTTCCACGTTCAATGAGCAAAAACGGTGTCGCGTACACATTGTGTGTACGTAGTTTCAGTGCAGGATATTATATATAGGAGCCTTTTATAGGAACAAGAATTTTATCCACGTCTGCGCTGAAAGGAGTTAGGCAATGTTCAGTAATGCCCATGGGGGCGTATAGGCAGTTATGCCAGTTAAAAAATGATAAAAGCCAAAATCCATCAAATTGCCACTTGTTTCATCAGGTCCGCTCCATCAATAGCAAAAACGGAAAACAAACTTTCCATATTAACGACGTCTGACTATATCCATTTTTTAGCACTGATATTGTTATATCATGTTTTAAAGAGCATATTCCAATTAAGCCAAAGATATCCGCAGGTCACTTTTGGCACCCCCCCCCCCCCACGTGTATCTGCCCCTTCAGAATACGTCACCAGAGAACTGACATATTTATATCAATTGAACTACAGCAAGCGGACTTCTTACTGAGAATGGGTAAATATATATATATATCCGCTTCTGTATGCACCTGCGTAAATATGTCCTACTTTGTATCAGCACCTTTACGTTCACCATAAAGGTCTGTGTCACCTTAAAGCAAGCGTTTAGGTGTTCAATCCTATTTACGCATCTGTACCGCAACTTTCTGCAGCGTTGAGACCGCATTTGATCTAACCGCATCTAATCGCAGAAAAGGTATACCGTTTTTCTCATGTGTGTTTGATTTATGGTATTTTAGGTACAGGGTATATTTCGTAGATTGTATTTTTTTTATTTGTACTGTACAAATCCATACCCCTAGCTATTCACCCGGACACTGATGCAAGCATTTAAACGTAACCAAGTTCGAATTGGTTGTTTGTAGAATCGTATTGATGACTTTGGTTAGTAACATGGGATAAAGTTCCCATTTTGGTATTTGTCAAAATTTTTCCCTCTTTTCAGTCTTTAAGCTCAAAATCAATAGACAAAAATGAAGAGATTAAGTGATTCTAATCAATATATCCGGAACTAGACTTCAAACATACATTTTATTCTGTCTCACATTTCCTTTATGTGTAATTGGAAGTTTAACATATGATGTTAAAAATATTAATGTAAACGATGGTTTTTTTGGTACCATCTTGTGAAAACAATATAATAAATATAAATGCCACTACAGTTAAGAAGTAGATCGTAAGATATTAAAGCCTAAGAATTTTCTTTAACGACCTTGGTTTAAATATCGATTTTTGTTACTGTCAGTAAACTACTCTTATCATATTCAATATTACAGTGTCGAAACTGAAAAGTCAAAGGCAAGACTGAAAAAAAAAACAATATGTATTACAAAAGCAGAAGTGTTTGTAACATTATCATGCGGTCCGGGCATACCTCATTTTGCATGTCTGTATGAAACTTTTTCAGTGGACGGGTGGCTTCATTTGATCACAAGTAGAACATTTCACCCGACAATTATGACCAACAAATGTAAACTCAATTTTATGTTGCTAATGTGGGCCTAGTATCACAGGCTGAGAGGAACTCCAGCTCTCGCAATGCGGGGGGGGGGGGGGGGGGGCTCTTCGTGAACTGCGATGGATATGAGTCTGCCTTGTTGAAATCAAATAATGAGGGACAATTTCTAACTTCCTCTATCCTAGCTTATTGGCAATGAACAAAAAAAAATCAAAACAATACAACCAGTGATGAATGAATGTATTATATTTCTGATCATAAATAGCTAGATCTCTTTTGAAGGACCGCTAGGGAAGGTGTGCATATTGAATAATGGCCGATAAAGTAGTAACTTCAGGCATTTATATAAAATATGTTTTTTGTATCAATCAAAACACTGAGGCTCTTCTAAATTATACGTTCAATCCGAGATCTTAGATCTTCTTCATTATTTAAATCATTTGAACTGTTTGTCGTAAGAAACACATTTAAGTGACTCTCATGTCAACAAAATCAGGGATCTCTTAATCTGAGAATCACTTGTACTGTCTCATGCACTAATTTCCACTGAAACGCACAGGGAAAAAATGTGTGTGAATACTTACTTCTATGCATTTATTTGTGAAGCAAACGAAGAGGGAGGATATAATTGGTGCAATTAAGACAAACAATGGAGTATAGTAAGTGTAATAAGTATAGTTTGAAATACTTGGAAAGAGAACTAAATTAAACGAACATAGTTACGGAATTTTAGGAAGTAAAGGTATGGATACATAGTAAGAGCTACATTGAGAGTTAAAATAAAGGTTACATATTGCATTAACAATGTGGGTTAAAAGTGGTTTTAAAATCTCAAGAATCACTCCAGTAAAATAAGTACTTCATTGTAGCATTAGATATGCGATGTTCAAACAACACTAACTGCTTTCGTTATTTAAATTAGCATATGCCAATTAATAATTGCAAGACATGCTAAATAAGATTTTTTTTAATTGTGAAACGAGTAGTACGTTGCAGTGAGACAATGTTATTACTGATAATTAACAGATTTAAATATGTTTCTTTTATTTTGGATAACATTAACGTCTTATCTCCGCAGTGTACGATGTAGACCACCAGCCCTCATTTGATGTGTGTATTTAGTGTCTAACGGTATTAAACATAGTCCTAGGATTCTGTTACAGAAAAAAAATGCACCAATTCTAAAAAGTGACATATTCTACTTCGAGACTACTGTTACGTTGGAGTGTTTCAGAAGGAATTCAGGACCCTCTATGCTACACTGTAATTAAGAGCACCTGAATAAAGAATAGCTCCAAGCAGAGATGCAAATGAAAAATATGAATATATGAATTATCAAAGACTGACCTCTGTAATAAGGGCTCTCTGGTGACTTTTAAGTAAATTACAGAAATTAAACATATGTACCGTGATTGAGATAAATGTGACTCGTTGCCTACAGTGTTTCAATGTCTGCAGAACAAAAAAACAAAAAAACTGAAACAGTGAGAAGTCAACAACAAGCATTTTTTAATGTTTACTCATATTCAATGAAACACACAGAGAAAAAAAGTATCAAAATTTGTACTCATATGAGAGGCAACTGATTACTATTACTAATACTTGAGTGAACAAACGGAATTCATTAATTTTTAACAGAGGGGAAAAATAACTGTGAAAATAAGTGATCAGTAATATCTGGAAAATGGGAGGTAAATATTAACAGGAAATCATTAATGAATCTCAAAGAACCAAACGCATGACTGTACAATTACAGTTGTACAGTGACTTCACACTCCATTGCTGACAAGAATCACTCAGCGTCAATGAATTGTAACGTACGCCAACGCTAACAGGTCGGTAATGTGTAACAGGCATCAATAGGGTAATAATCCTGGGTATAATATGCGTTACAGTGACATAATGCTATATTTCAGGACACATAGAGGACAGTTTTTAAGAAATAAGTCTGCCATAAATTGTCACTTACTGTAATTAAGTCAGGTGAAAACAGTGTGAACATCGAAGGTCAGAAGGAACGGAAAAAGCCGGTGTGTTACGACAATTTGTAATTAATTTAAAAAAAATTAATAAAGCAAACAATATTTCATGTTGCTGTCCAGACTTTATACAGATCTGATCATCATTATTAGAGAATATTTTGGTTGTGTTTGGTGAAATACATGATGTGACTCTCAAATATGTAAATATTGACATAAGCGGTCCTACATGGAAAATAATTTTGGTCTCATTAGGTGATTTCTAGATGACAACTTGGTTTTATGTACAGCATGAAGCACTATACTACAAGTAATATAATGTTGTTTTAGCTTTTACTATGTAGGAAACGCCATATCTGTTGCCGTGCGCTTGCGCTCTTTATGAGGAGTCCATGTTGATCTCTTTTTCATGATGTTTTATTTGCCTATGTATAAAAGAAATAATGTAGCTACAAAGTAAGTATATATGTCTCACAAAAGTGTGAGTTAGTTTAACATAGAAGTAAGATCCTCAATGGCCGTGAAGAATACTACATAACTGTTGTTTTAAAGGAAACGTATGCCAATTTATTCCAAGAAGAATATTTCCCTAGACCGAAACATGAGAATTTCTCAATTAATCTTCTTCAAACCCTCATGCAACAAGAAAGAATTCTGGCACGCCCTGCCTGTGTTGTTGCTTTAAGATTCATTGTCGTAGCAACTAAAGGATTTCAGTTCTACGGATGATTGATCATTTAATAACCCGTCCAACTCTAGCCTACTTACAACGTTACAACGGTGCTAAAGTGTTCAACAGACCCTTCTTCATGCCTGATTACACATGTATGGACCTATGGACATGACACCTATGGACATGACAGCTAATACCTCTTGTCAGGCAGCTCAAGAAAGCCGAGACGTTGGATTGACACACCTGAATTACTTTACGAGAACGATGTTTAATTGACCATGTGGATTATCACAGCATGAGGTGATAAAACTGACTTAGGGCGATGAAAATTTGCAACAAGTTGAGCCTCAGTAGAACAAAAGAAGAGTAAAGTTGAAGTGAATCCCATTTTAACGCACGAGTAACGGCATGCAATGTATGGCTTCAATAGCGACCTCTTATTTCTCTAATTTGTCTTACTAAATTGTTGAATGTAACGATAGTGTAATAAAATATTTACTTACAAACGCTTGACGCAGTAGCGTCTTTTCGTCTTGATTTCCTCAGTATTTTCTATTTGATTAATCTCGTTATTTATTTTCACTCATTTCTTAGTACTTCTTGCCCTCTGTGTATATATCCTCTTTATTTGTTTACCACGTGCAAAATTTTGTAAACAGAATAGCTACCCCCTGTGTGTTTCAATAGAATTAAGAACATATTTCAAGTAGACTTAATACCCGATATATAACCGACGTATAATAACTGATGACTTGTCAATTTCCACAGCAGTACTGACCCGGGAACCTGGACAATATAAAACAAAGATTTGAGACTAAATTCGTACTTGCGCAAATGTTAACAGATGAAGATGTTGTACATGACTAGATATTGCCATTTTACCTGCAGAGATGCAACAGGTATCTCAAGAAACTATTCTTAAAAATAAAATCCAAGATGTTAGTGTTAAGTCACGGTGACAGGAGAATGTGTCCAAAGGACCATTACGTCGGATGGAATTGTGTCCTGTGAACAGTATTTCTTGTCCGGCCAGACATTCTATAACAGTAAAAATTTTCTGTATCTAATAATCGTTGTCCGCGTACACGTACGGGTGCACAATATACGGTGGTGAAAAACATTGTGACACAGATATCAGCATATCAGCTCTCTAATTTCCAAAACAACTCCCCGTTTGAAGTGTATAATTATCTCTATGTCTTTCACACATTTGCCCATGACTACTACCTGTACTGTGTGGTTAAAAATGAAGATTTAACCAGTTCATCTCTCTCCCTCGGCCACCTTTATTAAGTAAAATAAGACGGCACCAATTTGAACTAAATTAAAGCCCACTAAGATCACTTTTTTTAAGCTGTGTCAATTAGACTGCAATTATAATTTAAACATGGAAGGACAAAACATACACATTTTTTTTTCTCTCTTCACATGCCTTCTGACGAAATGACGTCACAAATGCTGCTTCAGTTTTTATTTCATTACAGTTGCGTGACAGATGGCACTTTCTTTTTACAAGTATGTTTTCTTTCACGTTTCATCCCTTCCACCAACAGATTTTTTTTTTTTTTTTTTGAAGGGGGAGGAAGGAGTTGCACTTCCTTCGTGCATTGTGAAGGTCTTGTATCTAAATAATTCACACGAAAGTATCTATCAATATGTTGTACGAATATCCAGGCTTGGAGTACTCTTAATAAGTAATGACAATCGATTACATTTTTAACATTTTTTAAAATAATCGTAATCGATTACTACGTGAAAATTGAAAAGTAATTGAGTCGTAATCGTAATTGATTTCATTGAAAAACCAATCATAGTCATTCTTTAAATACGATTACATTGAATTATGCTTCAGCAGGCCAGCCTGAGTGAGAAGTGCATGGGATTCAATGGTTTCCACTGTGGCACACTTGGTATTCTTGATCAAGAATTTGCTTTTATATTATGTTCACTCAGTCTCCCTCAACCTACAATCTTGGACAAAATTGTTAGGACACTTTGTCGTATGTTGCAAATACTGAATTTTAGGGTAAGAGGATAACATGAAACCCCCTCGCCCCTTTCCAACGTTGCGCTATAGAAGTGAATGTACTCTTTGAACAGCAATCCTATAGCCAACATTGAACGGGGGCGCGGGGTGTCCCAATGTATTTTGTCCAACATTGTAGAGGCATTCTTGTTACACAAGTGGCTGACTTTACAAGTATTTAGCACATAGTAAAATCTGAAAGCAAGAGGACAATCCACCAAGTTGCATCTCATCCCTATCATAGTCCATAATCATTCACAGTAAGCTGAATTATGGGAATGGGGAGAAATACCACATAATCTGTAGTCAGATTGTGGAATATACCTCAATAATCTGAGGGGATGCATATTCTTCTAATGTGTATCTACAATTATTAAAGCAGTGGCAGTTGATTGTATTATCGGATGTATAGTGGTACAATTCAATAAATGTAGAAAGTAAATGTTCTAATAAGTAGATGTTACATAAATACATATTTTTTTAGAAAAAAGTATGGTTTGGCAAACTGCGTGTGTAGAGTCCTATCTAGTTTTGCAAAATATAGTTAAAAGGATTGTTTAGTTTTTGTAAGTATTGTTTTTACTCAGGATAAGCACTTCTGTGAAATTACTGAAACGCGGCTTAAGCTGACGTGGGCATTATGCGTTATTAGAAATGGAGGAAAGGACTCTACTCTACTGGTCGTTTCCTCTTACCAGAGTTGGAAGCCCCCGGGTTGCCTTGGCACGGTACTTTTTTTCGTGTCCTAAGATTCCTTGTCCTGACTGAATTGCGTTGCTCACAGACGCCAGTCTCGTTAAATTCCAAGTTGACGTTACAGAATTCATTGCCATTGGCCACAAAAGCAGATTGAAAAGGTTCAAGGATTGAGAGATTCTTCAAATCGGCATGTGTGCTGCAAAGAGTCCGCTGAAGTCTGGCCTTGGTTAAGAGGTCTGTGTTTTCACACGCAATGCTTTTAGCATACCCATTGCACTGCTATTCTGACAGAGCTGGTACACGACTGAGGTATGCGTATCCGAGGTCCTGTTCAGTACAAACTAGTGTGAGGTAGAAAACCCAAGAGGAACAGCAGAGGGCGCACTCAGTTCTGTACAAAAACAGCACGCTACCTATGATATTATTTTACTAGGGTCTTAGCAAGACTAGTTGAATACATGAAACCCTGTGGCCATAGCAGTTCTGAATTTGTATTTACGACAAACGCCATATATATTTCAAATTTAGCTTTATTTGTCAAGGCTTACTTTCTTATACATGCAGCTTCTAATTTTCGCGGTTGGTGTATTGTATTATGCAAAATATGTGAGGTCACATACAGAGATATGTCCGAACATCGTTTGTATTCCTTATATACTTGACTGTCTTAAAAGAGACTTTGTCGTAGTTTCAGAGATGCGACCGTTATTTCCACAACATAGTAAGATCGTGTGAAACGAGACACCCGTGGACACATACGTTACATGGTTGCATAGGTGCATAGATTAGCTGGCTGCATAGAAGGGTGCTGGTTACTGGTGAGATTGAATGATTTGGGTTTTTCTTTTCTCAAAACGCACGTTTTAATTAATTCCGGAAATAATTCACATTTTGAAAAGTCATATTTCTAACTATTTTGCTTTGGGATTTAATCTAATTAGTGTTCCGAAACAGAAGGCATAAAATAGTTACAATTTATAAATCGAACATATACCTTAATTGGAAATACCGACTACGACAGCTCCTTTAGTCTACGGATTAAATAGAACCATATTTGGATCAAGACCTATCATTTAAAATCCACTGCATTAACTTAACTACTAAGGATAATCTCTGAAATAATTTTAGACACCAATCTTGATCTTGTTATAGCAGAGAAAAAAATTATCGTGTTTCCCCTTGAAAGCCAAGTTTCTCCTTGTCCCCTTATGGACCATTTTTACAATTCTTTTCAAATTGCCCGAAGAGCCTTCAGGATGACCGGAATGAATAAGAATGATTACGAATTAGAAACTTAGTGATTAATGTTCGTCTTGTAAGGGTAGCATAGGCTGTTTACGGACATTTAGCGCAAGGAATAACCTTACTAGCAGGCTGATCGAATTACCTTTGAAGTTATGGTTGTAAATGTATCGTAAAGTAAAAAGGTGTGCTTGATTTGACACAGTAACAACAACTAGGTTCTACCTGGCATATAATGGTCCATCTAAGTAAGGGGTCTCGTGTGGCGGTAATCGCAAACGGAAGTGACTTTCGACACGGCACAGGGTTAATATTCGACATATCACAAGGGATTTTCGACAATCTGCTAGGTGATATACGTCCTTGCGTGACCTCTCCGTATTTTGAACATTTTATTGGGTAATTTTATTACGCAAAGTATGATCAGTTAACACTGCATCAAGTAAAAAGCTCTCCATGGGAATTTCAGACACCTCGGTGGTCCTTTTTTTTTGTCCTTCCCTGCTTTAATTACAATAGTAGTATACCATGCGTTATAAACTTCGAGTCATAGAACTATAATTATTTACATTAAACAGAACATAATGTTGAACTTGTTCTTTAAATTTCAAACAAAGTTAAAATTCTTAATATAATCTACGAGCTCATACGCTCGACCACAACCACTAATTGAATTTTCACCGACTTTATGAATGGTAGTAACTAGTTGATAAAAGCGTATTTTACTTTAAAGACGACAATTAGCAGACGTATAAAAACAATTCAGTCCCAACGGAATTACGATTTCGGAGAAAACAATACATTTTGGATCACATTTAACATAATTTTAATGGAGTAGAATTTGTTTTGAAAATACATTTGACATCCAAGTTTGAAAAGGAATAACACAAAATGAAAGTTGCTACAGACATGAGGGCAGCTGTTATCAGACATGTTATTGCAGTAATCGACTCTGGTTATAATTAATGTGATATCTCATAAAAGTAGTAATTGTTGGCTGCAATCGATATTGTGCCTATGTAAGAATTTTAAATAACACTATTAAAATTAACTCTTTTGAGTTTTCCAACGTACCACGCTATATTTTAATCAATTATGCATACAAATTATGCTGGATAGACAAATATTAACTTATTGTTGAAACTTATTGTTGTGCAACATTAATCACCATCTCTTACCAAACGTAGTCTCTACTTAGCCTCTCCTCCAAATCTAACTTTATTCTGTGATGTTTAAGTATCTCTTTCGACTACAAAACTAGCACCTTTACATTGTCAAGTAACGCTTCAAAATATAAACTGGTTTAGTATAATATGGTTGATATAGATATCTGGTTATTGACCGACAAGTTACCTTATTAACTAGAAAGATAGGCATATTTATGTGTGTGGCGTTTTAGCCTGTGTTCAAATAATATGAATTTCAAAGAAGAATCCTTCTGCATATGTGAAAGATGAAATTATCTACGTTGCTTATTTGTTCATGGTCAAAACAAGTTTAAACATTTACTTTCTACCTTATACATAATCTTTGGAAATTTCACTCTTTTCTTCGAGTAGTACCGCCTAACATCACTCTATCTGTATCTGGATACGACAAAGTCCCTGATAATGGTACCGTGAGGTTAGATAAAGGAATAGATGTAAATATCACATGCGAGGCCTTGAATGCAAAGCCAACTGTTGATATCACATGGCATATCAACAACGAAGAGACAGAAGCCTGGATTGAATGGACTAGTAGTACCACAGATGGAAATAATCACACTAACAGTACATACTCCATTATCCAACATCAAGCAAATCATAATGCTACAATTCGATGTAGTGCTGGATTTGAGAACGGAACAAAATGGAATAAAACTATCAACACCTTAGTTTATGGTAAGTCAAAACGTTTCATTCATGGTGACAATGATATCGCTATGAAAGTATGATACTGATACCGTATGATACCGTTTAGGAAGTCACTGACTTTTCTTGGTTTATGTGCATAGACTTCTACACGTTATGGAACGTTAGTTTAAGTGTGTTTAATACCCCGGTTCAAATGATATTTACTTTCCGAAGTAACATTTTCCAAAAATTTCTTGTTGTTTCATAGACATGTTGTTTTCTCGTATAGATACGAGACTGAGATAAGGCTGGTAATTAGTGGTGATCATTGGGGAAATTATGACTTTATTTTTCCTTCCACGCAGTGGATAAGATGAACGACCAAACTGGTGAAATCCTCTATATGATGGTCTACGTACTTATTACGATTATAATTACTATTACTTTGGTGTTTGGTCTTTCATTTCTATGGAAGAAACTGTCTGGTAAGTTAATAAAAGAAAACAAAATATATTATAATAAGATAAATAAAAGATACACTAAACTCCGTTGATTAAATCGTATTATTGAAGTCCCACTCTTCAAATCCAATTATGTATCGAAGGATTTCTTTCCTATTTGAACAAAAAATAACGTGCGTCACTTATTATTGCTTGTCAAGATTTATATCATAGATCAAACTTATTGTAGATTTGATGATTTGCTAAGCAAGATAGCTCAATACGATGTATCTATGTATTGATGATCGCTCTGGTCATAGCAGAACGCTTTACATACTGTTGAGAGATACAAATAAATGAATAATAGATGAAACGAAGGTAGTTGTAGTAGTTGTGCAGTCATGTTCTGATTTCTCATGAGGAGAAACAACATTAGAACTGAAGATTCAGAGAGGTTATACTTAACATAAAAACAGAAACTACAGATCGTCCCATTGTTTTTGAACAAGTAAATTAATTCCCAAAATTCTGCTGAAAGAAACTAATTAGCATTATAACAAAAAATAGAATAAATATAAGTCTTCTAAGTTTTCTTTAGCTATTGATGTCATTATATGTACCCTTTCTGTAATTAGCACAAAGAACAACGCCTAGTGGATTTGGGTAAGTGTTATCTCTTTTCATAATCATATAAAATTTAGGTACTTTTGTTTTACTCTCAGTCTCATTTATAAATTCTTACACGGTGAACATTAAAAGACTTTTGATATTTAATTAGCCGCATATATAACGAACAGCAAAGGTAGAGTATTATTTATTAAGTTGTGACATTTGTTTCCCTCTACTAATCACTGCATGTTTGCATTCAAAGTTTTACTCCTTCCCTGTAAGTAAGCTGCTTTATTTCGCTTGTTAGTTACTTTATTCTTCAGTGTAGGTTAACTTAAGTTAACGACGGAAGGCCTTACTAGAACTAAGGGGCGTGTTGGAGTTAGAATAAAATCTCCGTACCAAATTAGGTCTTTTTGTGGAATGTAATCTATGTCACATGTGTATTTCTTAAATATTCTTGATTGCGTCATTCAACAGTTTCAACCTAACAGTTCCTGTTAGAGTGGTCTCTCCATTAGCACTTACTGATGATGATTTTCTTCCTTCTTAGACACAGAAGTGGAAACGGTTCACTTGATATTCGTTCAACGCACTTGGCGATGGTTTCAAGAGACCTTCCACCTATTCAGACGAACAGAAATGAATCTCCTAAAATTGGTATTTTTATATATTTGCATATATGTCCACAAAAATTGTTTAACTGATTCGAACTGTCTTAGTACCACCCTTACAGCTAGTAGTAGTAGTATGTAGTGGTATTAAGACGTTCTTGCAAGTCAATTTAATAAGTGATCATGTAATAACAACAAACTTTTTATCGTTTTATTTTCCTCTTCCAAGAGCAACAGATACAAGAACAACTTAAACGCAATGAAAGAAGGTGCTTATGTGCCGAAGATGTTAACCTAGATTTTCAACTTCCAGGTGAAGGAAATATGATGTACTGGGTGGCGACCGTTACTTCAAAAAATAACCCTCAATGCAACAATAAAATTATTGCAAAATCCGTCTCAGGTAGGACAAAAGATGTTTTTACATACTTGTGTCTAAGATTGAGAAAGTGAATGCTGAATTGTTGAAGCAAGACATTAATCACGTGGTTATGATAAATGACCAGAACATGACGCAAATGAAGACAGACAAGAATATTTACTTTTGAATAAATTGACTGAATTTTATCATAATCACCAAAATGATATTAAATATCGAAAACAAACATTTGCTTTCTTTACAGAGAGCGCTCGTATGAAAGAGATAACGAACTTTCGATCATTAGCAAAAGCCGTAGTTTCACTACCATCACACCCGAACGTGGCACAAGTCTTAGGGATTACACTAGAAGATGGTGAGTTGTTCTACCCTAAAAAGAAAAGAGACTTTATTGAGACTGAAGACGTGATGCGCACATTTGCAGCATAACTAATATACACAGGCAGCCATTAAGTATATTTAGGGACACATATTTGTCACAATTCTTTTACTTATGTATTCAAATTATAAGAGGGTTCGTGAACAGTGTGCAGGAGAATTTTCTTTTTTTTCAGTGCCGTATTTAATTTACCAAGAATACTTTGAATTTGGAACTCTGAAAGATTTCTTGATGAGAAACTATCAACAATCATCATGCGATAGTACCCCCAAGGAGAAACTTCAAGAACACGATATCTCTGTACAGTTGACGTCATTCGCTGTTGATATATGCGATGGGTTGTTCTTTCTTTCTAAGCAAAGTGTAAGTATCTGGTTGTACTTTTAGCCCATCATTCCGAATAATAAAGTAGTCATTATAAGTTTTTGTCAGCGATTTTTCAAAACTCAACATGTAATACACAGTGCAAATGTTAAAGATTGCAGAATTAACTGTTCTATACACTGAAAGTAACGGAATATCATATTTTACGTGTGGTACATTTTGTTTATGGTTATTGGTTGTTAAATTTCACATTATGTTTCGTAAGATTTTCTGGAGATTTTCAAAAGGCAATTTAAAAGGTTTTAAGGTTTAGTTCAGAACATTATCTGGAGTGACTGATCTCTTTCTCATGTGACTCTATATTTATATGAACAGTATCGGCATCCTGGGCTGTCTGCGAGAAAGGCTCTCCTGACATCAAAAGGAAGGTGCAAACTATATGATTTCTGGCCTGCAGAACTGGCAGTTGATTCCATGAATCAAATATTGGAGAAGGTAAAATAAAAAAAGAAATGTAAGAAGAAAGACATGAAAGAAGAATACTTCATTTAGCGAAAATCTACATTATTAATGTTAATACTAGTGTATTAGTAAATGTTCTCGGAATGTAAAGTTGTTAGCCATACAGGCAGCTCAGCTGAAAATTGAAGGTTATTATTTGTCATGCATGCACTAGATACATGCATATCAAAATGTACTGGGTATGGGCATATTACATTCCAATAAAAAAAGTTGTATAATGATGGTATAAAAATATGATGACCGAATGTTTTTTTCACTAAGAAAATTCCACCAATAGCATGGTTGGCTCCTGAGACAGTTTTTATCGGGCAATATGTGGAGAAGTCAGATGTATGGAGCTTCGGGGTCGTTTTGTGGGAAATATTTGCTTTAGGTAAGGTAAAATGAAATATATTTTACTTTTAAAGTAATAAATCGATTGAAGTTTATCATTATTTTTACTAATACGGGTTACTGAAACTTATTCTTTAAGAGCAGTACTATTTGCTTCCTTTTACGAAATAAATAATTACATTTGACTAATGCCAATCGACTGGAATTTAACAAATGGTAAGGTTTAAATTCGGTTTGAACAATAAAATCCTTGTTACATAAAATTCGTCATTTCTTTGTCAGGGGAAACCCCGTTTTCTGGTCTAACGTGTGCTGAGATTGAAAACAAACTGAGAAGGAAGCAGTATTTGGAACGACCAATGGCTTGTGCTGGAGGAATGTAAATATATTCCAACAACATTTTAACACACATAAAGCTAAAGAACGTGTTGCAATAAGAGGAGTACAGCCTTGACAATTGTTTATTAAGTATTCTAAGATTTTCTCTAGCACATTACAAATGTATTAAACTTTAAAGTTTTTGAGGAGTACACTTTTATTTCCTATGACAGGACACTTGTTTAAAACGGATTTTTAACATTTTGTCTGCAGATTTGGAGCAATGCTGTCGATGTGGAATCCAACCATTGAAGAAAGACCGTCGTTTGAAAAACTTCAGAGAACTCTTCATGCTTTCCTCAACGACATGATAGATGTGAGGCAACGTAATTTATTAGCATTCATTTCTATTAAACTAGTAGTAGGAGGTTTCCTTTAATAAATCCATAATCTTTCCGTTTACAATTCTCCATCAAGATAGCACTAAACATTACTTTGGATACTTTTGTTTACGAAATTCGAACAATAATATTCTAAAGAAAATGTCATTAAATTAACGAAATACTTGAATGCGAATATTATAAATGTGTTTTGTATCTGGGAACAGAATATTGATTACCCGTAAATTGGAAATTGAAATAGAAAGGTCATGAGATAATTTTGTTTGTAGCACCGTGTTCATGTTTGCATGAAGTTTGAAGAATATTTATTTCAAACACTTTTTTTTTAATTTTATTTTTGTGATTATTCATAAATTGTATGTAAATTATCAAGTTGTATATGCATGAGTACCTCAATAAAAATTATAGTTTTCATCTCTTTTCTTATTTTAGACGCTCGAGGCTGCAGAAGAACCAAATTATTTTAGCTTGGAAAAAGATTTTTCATATGACGACTATATAAAACATATTGCTCCATAGAACAAAATATGATGTACAGTATTGCTATTAATCGCAATTACGCTTGTTTGGAAGTGCGCTGAATAAGTCAATATTCTATTATTTTGAAATCATATATTACTATTACTGCATGCAGAGAGATAGTCATTGATTGGAATCTGACAGGATTCATACCCGTGGCATGTACTTTCATTTTTATTTGTTACATTTAGAGCAATCATTTTTAGAGAATAAATTGTGGTAATTGTTAAGTCACTCTGCACCAAATGCTGTATCATTTGTGTTACTTCTTTAATTTCTCACTGCTAAATATTGTCCTCAGTACTTCAGGGGGGAAAAAAGTTAAAGCAGACATGTTTCTAAATTGTATTAGACAACATGTTATCAAGTCAATCAGATACTCATATACTTCATATTCATATCTTTATCCCATTAATTCTCTGTGTACTTCGTGAAGCTACAAAAAAAAAAAGCTACAAAAAAAAAACAGCAGTATAAATTTGTAACGAAATTAGTCTGTGACTCCATTGTTAACCAAATAAAACCTGAATGAGACTACGGTCTGTACCCTGCACTTATACTTGTTAGGCAGGGTTTATGCTACCCAGCTATCAAATACCGTAATTTCTCACTATAGTTATTGAGCAAACCAATTTCTGCTTTATGTGAGACCTTTTTTAGTTACATCTCATACGATATCCTGTTGTTTGTTAAACATATAATGAAATACACTGTACACGGGTGATCTGAATACACCATAGCAGTACAATTGCACTAGTATTACTTTCAGACTGAGGTAGCTAGAAAGTTTTTTCCGGGTCTAAGCATTAAGTAATCACGTGATATATGATTTCAGTTTCAGTTGACGGAGGGTAATCAAAGGGACTTTTACTTCAGTGTTATTGCTCGAAACCCCTCTTTGGTTAAAAGGACAATAGATTCAATGAACGATGTCATATCAAATTAATCTAAGAAAGTTCTTCAGGTCTAAAAACAAAATCATTGTTTTACAACGAATTTGTGTAAAATATCGTTCCAAACGACAGGCCCGTAGCCTGGCATAATAGGCCTACGTTAGCAACTCACTTAATGTTCTAGTTTGTTGATCATAATTTTCAATCATATAATGTCTGTAATTGATTAATTTGATTTTGTAATAAATTAATGATTAAAAATTGCTCGCAAATCAAGCAAATAATTAATGTTGTTCTTTTATCCATTCTTATGATGTGACCGTTATGTGAAACTGAAGATCAAGTGTCATTTAGAATAATTAGCAGTTTCTTTTCCATGTTTTTAGCTCAAGAGGTGCGAATATTTTGTTATCTGAATGAGTATTAGATATAGGGAAGCAGATGAAAATGTCCATCTTGGGGACGGTGTTGTTCCCGTCAGTGGTAAACTCCTTCGGCTAGTAATTATTTTAGATCACGAAAACGTAAATTGCTTGGCAGATTATTGGCAGACGATCTACAGAGGTACCAATAATTATTGACGAGCATAGATTCTCATTATATATCAGATAATCAACTGAGAAGAAGTGATTAGGAAAGAACACGTCTCTGTATATGTTCTCTATAGCCTTTGTTAAAAGAATTGAGAACTATTAAGTGTGATTTATCAACCTTCAAAGAATCCTTCCTTTAACGAAGACACTACCATATTACCGGGTTTGTCAATATTTATTGATTCCACACAATCGTTTCAGCCAACACTTACTTGCCTTCATATCTCCATGTTGATTTTCCAAATTTTCAGCAGCTTCACGACTAGCAACGGTTTATCCAATGTACGACCTCATTTTATACTTTAAAACTTGAGTTGGCTTCCTAGTCCAAAACCAAATTGTTAAATTTGGATTCTTTCTTTTATATTCATAAGTGATCATCTTTTACTATCTAATCTCAGTCGTTTGATATCTGTTTATTTATTTCGTGAATCCCCTTTCTCAGTGTCCTATAAAAATTATGTAGTCAGAGTTAAAAATTTCAGTCATGTAGCTCCCTACTTATTGAATTCGTTTCATCTAATATTTTGCAAACTTTAATTCTTGTAACAGTTGGTACACAACTTATTCTTAACATTTTATCTTTTCCCTTGTTTTATATGTCGGGTTTACTCTGTACTTGATGTACAGCACATTTATATATGTTTATAATATTTGTGCTATAGTAGTACTGTTTTCATATTGAGTCTAATACATATTCTGCGCTTCTCTTAACAAGGGGGTTATCTTTGTCCTAAGTGTTTTGTCAAATAACTTAACGTCAATTTTAAGATTTACGTCTATAAACAGGAAACATTTGTCCATTTAAATGTCGAATCAATTGTTGGTGAATTCTCAGTATTAATGCACTTCGTTGATAGGATCTTTAATGAAATACTCAATCCCATCAGGCCCATCGAGTTGATATCAATAAGTTTGTGGGGATTTTGAAGGTACAAATACATGACAATACTTACAATTAGCATAATTAGTCAAGTTTTACATCCAATATTTATGAAAATTGTGAAATATTTTCATTTTTTTTTATCCTGACGTGCTCTTGGTGAGATCATATGAATTAGTACTAATGTGAAAGTGTCTGGAAGCGAATTTTCAAAAATGACATTCAATCGTTAATGGCTCACTCATGAATTTTCCTTTATGTGTAACACATGGGAATCGTCTTCGTTTGACCATTTGTCACTAGCATGTGAAGGAAACTTGACAGGTTTAGGAAAATTTAGTCAATATCACGAAACAATTCAATGAGCCTCTTTTATCTTCATCTAGTAGAGTTTGTTCGTTGTGCTCAGAAATTAGATGTTTTTGCATGCTTGGTTTGTTAATGTTGCTTTCTTTCTACTATTCTGATGCTCGAGCATTTCAGTGATGAGATCATGACATAAACTGAATAAAATCACAAGGTTGAAGCCAAAAATGTACACATCATTAAAATATACTTTTTTCTTGAATACGTACACTGAATATTCATAAAATACTAGGGAGGTATGTTTCCGCTTTCGCTGACTATTTCCGCTGACTATTTATGTAATCCTACTACAAGCGTTTCTTCTTGATCACCAAGGAGGGTGAGGAAATTGACAGTGCACGTTTTGACACTCCAGTATGACTGATTGATTTTTCCAACGAAGACTTGATAGAGAAGAAAGAAACTACGATCAATTGTTTGTAACATTTTATCAACCTCGACGATGAGCTTGTAAAAGGAAAGAACAAATGTGTCAACATGTGGAACATGTTGCTGTGGCCACAATTGCGTCACTACAAGTGCTTGTAACGACCAAATGCAGTTAAATGAAATGCCTAATTACCCCAAACTTAATGAAGAATGTAACTAATGATATGTTTTACCTGAACCATAGACCTTTATTAGTTAGAGGATAATTTTCAAAGAAACGTAACTGTTAGTTAAGTTTACAACTGTCTGTACAACCGTATTTGTTTTCAAATGTGTCCATTAGAACCGCAAACGCTACACGAAATTTTTATCAATAGCAGAATAATGAAAAGATGATCTTTACATCTTAGCAATCAGATTATAGGTTTACAGATAGTGTAGGTATTTCATCTTGCAAGTTTTATAATCTTCTTTCTTCCATGTGCTGTTTAAAAGTCGTCAAAGGGAAATGTATGAAAGTTTGAAAGAGATTTAAGATGAAGGTGAGCTGTTGCCATGTTAATATGAGAGACTACATTAATATTGTACAACGTTGCTAGACCTGAGTTGTATCGTTTTCAAAGAGAGGTGATGACTATTGAAATTAAGGTGACTAACTTGATACAAATCTGATCCTTTAATAGTTTGAAACAGGGAATGATTCGTCTGGACAAAACACAGAACGCATATAGATATGTTATGTTTAGGATATCTCTTTAAAAGGTGAATATAGGTCAATGTATGTTACACATATCACAGAAACCTCTATCTTTTTTAAAATTTCATTTTACCCCTTTCCGCGATGGTAATCATGTTTAGTTCTAAATCCTATCTTCAGTTTGTCGAAAAGAGGTGGTACTGTCGAAAATCACCTGTAAAAGTAATTGACGCATCATGCAAAATTTCCCCTATTTTATTATTATTTATTTATCTTTGCCCGAGTTAAGTCTAACAGTGACTGTTCTTGACAAATAGACACGAGAAAAAGAAAAACTAATAAAGTGACAATTTCTTTAAAGAAACACGACAATAATATATAGAATGACATCAAATAAAAAACAATACAAAGAAAAGGGAAGGCAAGACTATGGTACAAAAGAGAATACAGACAAGTCAAACAATTCAAAAAAAAGAAAGAAATAAAACGCAAATAACGTAAAGAACAACTGTGCTCAGAAAGAATGATCAAACCATAATTCCGTTTAACTTCGGATTTAAAAGTTACTTAATAGTCCACAATGTACAAAAGGTTCTTTTAACATATGACTGGCTTACGAAAGCACAACTTGCAGAGCCCCCTTGACGGTGGAATGCCATTGTGTAATCAAATTCTTAGTCTATACATTAATAGTTCGATTGTCCTTCTGCCGTGAGTCGTGTTGCAGATGAAACGGATTCACATACAAACACGCACAAATTAGATTGTTAGTTTACACTTCTTTCCATAGTAGTAATACAAGTATAAGGATACAGTTATAAACTGAGAAATGAACGTTCTGTCGATTTATACGAATCACTCTGATATGTCAATATTGATAAAACCTGAATAAATTCAAGTAATAACGATATCAAAAAAGTGCATAAAGGTCTATTTGAAGTTAGAAAGATTTTGGAAACAACTGGTTAGTTCTTTTTTCAATGATTAACACTCTGGACCAAATGCCACTTTCATCAAAGGTGAAAAGAAAAAAAAAGACACTTTTAGAATACTATATTATTGAGCTGTTAGGGTTTATTATTCAGCACATGACTTAACTGATGGACTTCTCAACTTGTTACCAGAACTTTCCAGCCTAATTATCAATATATCTTGGTGCTTATTTTCGTATTTCATTACCCCCCCCCCAAAAAAAACATACAACAGATTAAAATGAAAAGAATAAAAAGTAAGGATTAAAAACCATTCTAACATTTAATCACACATCAGATACTCAATTATGATAAGCTACTTTAGTTGTTATATGACTGTACAACAGGTTGCATAACTTGACATCACATATCAATAGGTTGCTCTTAGCGAAGCAATATTAATCATATTGTTTGTTTTTCAAAGATGGTATTTTCCACCACTCATTACTGAATACGTTTAATGGACCTCTCTCCAGGTGACGCAAATGAACCAATGTAGACAGTAATTACCTGCGAAAATGAAGAATAACACCCAATGCAATTGAACAAAGCCTTTTGCAGAGAAGCTTAATGAACTAAATATACAAGTCCTTATCTCGACTGGTTCGATCATTTGATGACAAACGAAACGAAAGGAAAATATTCAACTAAAAGCTGATCTTATACATGTAATATGCAACAGACGACTAATTTACAGCGCAAAGTTTAATTTGCACGTTTTTCAGTTTACAAACTAATTTTATGAATTAGAATCTGAAATCGATCGAATTTAGGTAAACGGCCGAATATTGCATAAGATACCTTCTCCTCAAATCAATAGATTCTGATCTTTTGGACAGCGAGTCTGTCTGTGAAACAAATAAATAGTGTTCAAGTCACAGCTATTAAAACGCTTTTTTTTTTCTAACTGATTCTGCTAAGTAGCAAGAGTGCTGTAAATATTGTACATTTGCATTTCGTTCTCTGCAGTACCGAAAAACTGCATGGTGCCTGTCCAGCTGGTCTCGTCACTGGGACAGGCGGATGTTGCCTTGTTTCCATTTGGCCAGGGCGCCGATGACAATAGCATATACTTACATTTACTCGTTGCCATGAAAACAAGGGAAAATGGGAACACGGTTGGGCACTATCTAAAGAAACGAAAGTAAGGAGAGCCTGTTTAATTTTTTTTCTCTTTTGAACTTTGAGCGTCACGCTTGGATTTATCATGAAAAAGATTCAACCTCTACGGCGAAAATGACGTACATTTATGTACTGAAAATTACGCACTTTCAAGTATTAAAGTGACAAGATATTGGTTCTGATCTCATATTCAGATATGGAGAAGCTTAATCAGTAGCAATTTTTTTCAATGTTTTACACTTGGCTTATATGTCGTTATAGTATTGCTCAAAAATATGTATTCTGTGTTGCATGGAACTGAGTTTATTTTAAGAGTGCAGCTATGAGTGCATTTAATCATGTTTTTCTGAATGGTTCTTCAGATCTTTTAATTCTTGATTTAAATAAGTAAACCTTTTAAGTTTGGAGTCCTTTTATGAGCAGGAATCAGTTCGTTCGAAAACAGCTTGTAGCGGATGCTTTGACAGTAAAGTCCAGTGTTTGAGAACAGTCTCATTCGGCTGGCGGGAATTTATATGAGGTGTTTACATGTCAGTTACAGGTGGTTTCATATTTTTGAGTTTGGTGATTAGGTTTAAGAAAGAAATTTCTTAAATGGAAGTGGCAAAGATTTGTTACCCACGTACGCAGTAGTAGTCTCTCTTTAATATACTTTATTTTCTGTAGGAAACCATTACGAAGAAATATGTAAACGTTCCCCTTAATAAAGCTTTGGAGGTTGCAAGTGGGTGTGCAGAGTATCAGCCGATGCACTTCTAAGTTTCAGTCGGTTTAGTGTAAATTTTGTCATGTATGAAAGAAGGAGAGTGTAATCTGGGACATTTGAAGATTCTTAGATCTACTTGTATGTCACCTCATAGTAAAGGTCGTGTGACATGAAAATGACATTTTAGGGGTATTGCATGCATTAAGCATTGAAATTATTGAAAATTGTCACAATTTCCATTCAAATTCATAAAAAATTGACAAATTTACAGGCAAATTAGTGTCTTACAGCCGTGTCATGAATAAACATTGGCTTAGTGTGCAAATTTGTGACGTCAAGAGATGTGAAAAATCTTATGTTAATCCTTGATTTATGAAACATTTTTTTTAAGGACATTTGAGAACTTTTTTATGCCCAGAGGTTTTTATTTTGGAAGCATGTATTTTCTCCTTAAAAATTATCGATATTACTTACCAATGTGAAACCTCGGTAACAAAGTAATTAAGAAGCAAAATATATAGGGTTAACAAAAGAAAAAGTGACACTGTGCAACACTCCACGTCTTCTGTTTTGCATTTTGTTCAAACTTTGAAAAGTCATATCTCAAAAATCGTAATAACGATAAACAAAATTGCAACAGATTTTCACTCAGGCCTTTTTTTTGCAACGGAATAGCTATTATTTATCGCGATATATTTCTGATTTCATGTAAGTCCCTGACTTTGGTAATGAGGACAATACAAATTACCTTTAAATTGAGTTGCCTTTCAATGGTAGTCTGTGTGATTTAGTAGCACAGTGTAAGCTAACTATATAATTACTCTGAAGAGGTCACCAGTTTTCTGGAGTTCTGTTCCTCAACGAAGAAGAGAGAGACTTTGCAGAGTTTGAGAAATGAGCAATCACTGGAAAAGGAAACTTGAGCGATTCCTCAGAATGGAAGCTAGAGCCAAGGCCAAATCCTAACGTCTGGTAGCCGACTGTTTTAAAACATCTGCCACGGAGGGAGAGAATAAATGATTCGTTTTTCAAAGGCAACAAAGACATCATCCGTACAGAAAAAGGTAGGACCATCTTCACTGTAATGATGATGGCTCTTTTAAGTGCCACCAAATTCTCTCTTTACCACTGCAAAATTCCTTCTTCCTTCTTCTTTGTTGACTTTTGTAAGGATTAAATGTAAAAGAGCAAGTTTTTGTCCGTTGTTTTAGAGCTAAGAAAATTATAGTAAATGTGGCACAAATTACAGGAGAACATGAGACTACACTTACCGAATTGAAGCTCCTATCACTTTAAAAAGCAGCTGTGAAATATTTTCAAGAATCCATTCAAAACTTCTCTAAAATAACATATCCGATATACAGATTATCGCACTAGATAAGAGGCTTACCTCATGTCTGAGTTTAGAGGAAACTTTAATGACGGAATTTTGGTCCGTACCCTTTTTTATTTCTGCCTATCTGTGGGATGCCGTTAGTTAAGAATATAATACTACACTGACATTTCTTTAAAATCATGGCGTGATTTTCGACAAACGGATAGATGAGCCTATTTTTATCTACTGTACAGAGAAAGTGTGATAATGTCCCTGTGCTGTATATACCACTCCAAATTACCAAACACCATTGCTGTGTGCTTAAACTGTTTTGGGGGGCACTGGTGATAGCATGTATAACAAAAAATAAATTAATATTCGTGTGAAAAGGAAAGACGTAAGAAATAAATATTGTCATGATTATCTCTTATAGGTCTTTATGCTGGATATGGATTGAACATTAGCCGTAAAATATATCACAGGACTCGTTACCGATACGCAGATTAACAGTAGCTAAACAGCTTAGGCCGGAATAGGCTACTCACCCAAAGACGTTGCTCTGTAAAACACTCGAAAGAAAAACTGATCATCACTAAAGGACCGACTGATTTTTTGGTCGTCATATATTATTTCTCCTTTGTCCACTCTCTTGATCCCCACACGACATTTTGTCTAGCCGATGTTATCTGTTATAAAATCTGTTTCTACGTTGTTTTTTTTTCCTCTGCTTTTCCAGTCTTGTTTACAGTATCACAGATTCATTTTGTGTAATAGTACAATAACATAACACAAATGTAAGGCAATTTAGCTAATGGGGTATTTCACAATACCCACTCGTCTTATTAGACTGATGCGATTGCAACAATATATTTGGGGGAAAATTACGTGCATCCCCATTAGCACATGACATTAATGTAATAGTGTGACCCATACATGCGCGTTAATGTGTAAGGTGTACGCATCGAAATTAAAAGCTGCTTGTGTGGTAAAATGTGAGTTACGATATATTTTAGTTCTATAAAGCTAAAGTCATTTCCCTGTCAGTAAAAGAAAACTACTAGTGGATGTATAATATACATATATATACATATAATATATAATAGTGGGTGTATCTTTTGGAAGCCGCGAAAGCAATTTCAAACCAAAGTTGTAAGTCTGTTAATATTAAACCCTTTTCTCGCTGACAATCGCTGACTATGTGCAAAGGGTTTGTAACTTCAAGCAAACAGCTTCTTTTGCCCAAACCACATTTTATAGAGCAACAGGAAAGAGATCAGTAGTAGCAAATATCGCACAATTTCATACTATTAATTAAAGTATAATGAAAGCTGATGTGTGCATTAAACAGATGATAAAGCAAACCTTAGTTTGCACAGGATTCGATTCACGAGGACGCAAACCGGATGCATTCTGCTATGGACTTACCCTTCCAGAGTGCAATGTCCTTTTTTTTTCTTGTTTTTTTTTAATGCTGAATTCTAGAGGTGACTATATCTAGTTCATTGACACACAGCGAGCTGGGGGGGGGGGCTGCAAAGGCGCATCTAAGATTTTTTTTTTTTAAGGGGAGTCCAATATTAGGGCACATTTAGTGCATTTAGCATCTAAGTGGAGCACCACCATCAGCTGACAAAGAGCATACAAGAAAAATTTGGTTTTATATCCCCTCCCCTACCCATGGCCGGAAAAAGAGCACAGAGCGTTTAAAGAATACATGTAACCAGTCTTAACAAAAACGTCTCGTGTCCGCAATTACTCAGTTAATGTAAAAGAAAAATCAATCAAAGTGATAATATATGTCAAATTGGTTGAGATGTTGATGAGTTGTGATGTATCCTATTTCATTTGTTCTTTAGTAACCATTTTTCTCTTATGAGTCTTAACCTCAGGACCATTCCCCATTTTCTTCCTCACTATTTTGAAGAGTGGGACATTCTTGGAGGGGGCTGATTCTGAAATGTCCCTTTTCTCCTGCTAAAATTGTGTAAAGACCAAAAATATTCCAAATTTAAAAAGAATATTAATATTAAATGTTGGGTACTGTCCCATGTGTTATTGTCGAGTAGTGTCTGAACTCATGTGCACAGCTATAAGCGCATACGAATATACGATAGTGTAAAGAAGCTTCCACATTTTTTTTTTTTTTTTTGTCAATTACAAGTTTGAGAGCCGTGATAGGAACTTCGTTGTTACCTATAGTTGACCTGTATTATTATCAACATATGATGCTGAGAGTCACTGGATTATGTATTGTAGCTAAATGTGTATATGGGTGTGAGGATAGTATTATCAGATGATATTTCATACTGTGTATATACCAGGTATTCCTGCATGTTTGAGCTCCTTGTGTAATTATAGATGGTCTCATGGAATCCAAACAACGAAAGATATTGAACAGAGCATAATTGTGTTGAGAATATATTTGGTAAGGGTACAGTGTTTGATCGACTGATTCTACCAGTTTTTATATTTATTCAAGTTGTTTCCATAAATGCAGTTAATTGTTGGTGAAAACTCTGTTATTAAAATCATGTTTGTAAGTCGTCGAAAATACAGACATTATCCCCAGTAGTTTAATACATTGCATGCATGCAGATGCCCTTCAGATGTGGAGAAAAATTGCCAACATTATAAATGGACTGATTATTTGGGCATGGAAAATGGCTTTTAGTTTTATTTGACTATCAAGTATTATTTTGTAAGAGTACACCTTTGACAGACTCAGTTGAGCACAAGACTGAGTAATTGCTTTTGGACGGTCATTTCAGGTGTGTCTAGTTAGTAAGTTAGGGCTCGGTGCATCGCGCACACGCGTATGTCTCTAATGTCTTCGTTAAGGTAGTGGTGCATATGCCCTAGGATCGGTGTCACAACTCCTCCCAGCCCTGCAAAAGCAATCGAGAGAGCTCGTTGATGGGCCGGTCCGAGTTCGGGGCCAGAAGTGGGTTAGCTGACTTGCAATGAGGGACCTCGTCATTGCGACGGATCGATTAGCTCCTA
This sequence comes from Stichopus chloronotus, assembly GCA_021234535.1. NCBI lineage: Eukaryota > Metazoa > Echinodermata > Holothuroidea > Aspidochirotida > Stichopodidae > Stichopus > Stichopus chloronotus. Next base: position 18,669,872 of record CM037850.1, on the reverse strand, counting down.
CGGGAGTGAGTTGACGTTCAACGTCCAGTAAAACTGTGACCTCAAACAAGGGGTGTCTCTCTTGCTGAAATATGCTTTTTGATTTCCATATGAATGAATGGAATACATTTTACTCCACGACCAAGGTCTTTTCTTCATCTGATCAAATAACGAAAATCGTCCTATTTAGATACATGCATTCATTTGTTACTTCAACCGCGACGTATTGCTTTCTGTGCCACTGCAGCATATATCGTATTACAAAATTGTTTCAACCATGGCTCTCCAAAAGCCGAAGTATTGTAAGACAAGCATTGCAACAGTGGGTTAATGACTGACAAAGTTTGAGGCAAATGGTGAGTAGAGGCCTTAGACTTTACACAATAACAAAAATGCAACCAATGGAGTTTCACTTTCTTGAATAACTTTACTACTGTCTTGCGCTGTAATTCTTACAGAGGATAGATAGGGCTAAGAATTCTTCTTATCTAAAAACCCATATGTACATAATGAAAGATACGAAAAAAATGTTTGATTTATCTTGAATGCCGAACTATAATAAAAAAAAAAAAAGTATGTACCTTTAGTGTATGTCGATATCACGATATTACTTGCTGATCTGAAATGAGATAGTGGAATTGTGTGCTTCCAGTGCTGCAATCCATCTTTTAAATATGGAAGAGCTCTTATGCTCTTCAGGGAAACGGAACCCACTTGTCGTTTGCACCAAGGGCCCCATCTGGGATTTATCTGGGCAATGTGGGTTAGGCTTATATCGGTTATATATGGACTCATATACTGCTTAATGTATGCAGTATTATCATTCTCAATAAATCCATTTACATGTAAAAAGTGATGTTTGGGGTTTTCTTGTATAGAGAGAAAGAGAAGCAAATCAACAAATTGCTCTGTGCATAAGAAATCTATTGAGAACTTGCATGTTTTCGTCAATGATTGAAAAGGTAAATGACTAATTTCACAGCAAAAAAAAATCGTGTTTCCTGTACCTGTACGAATGCCTTTCCGAATCGAACCGCCAGTATGACCGCAATATTTCCGGAGCGGTCAAGAACACCTTTACGCACGACTAACCGCAGAAATTAAAGCTGCGTTTCAACGAAGTTTATACCGCCTTAGCGCACCTTTCCCCAAGCTGTAATCAACGTACTGGCGGAAAGGTTGCTTTCAGGTATGAATATAGCTACCGTAAATGCTTTCTTTCAGCGATCTTTCTGGGCAGCGTTCTGTAAGAAATTACTTATTGGGCTAATTTGCCGTTACTTGTAAGTGATGAGTAATTTTATTATTGAGCTCCCTATCAATCATATCGTTTGGTTATCACTATTAGCTGAAGTGGCAAAAAGGGTATCTGACGGGCAAAAGGATTTATCCATTCCTTGAAAATTTGATAAGGTGTTGAGGAAAGTTGATTAGCAAATTAATTAACTACAATATGTGTAACGTGACTCAGAGATGCGAACAAAAAATCTTAGCAAACACATGTTTTGATTTTATATTGGTTTTTATATTTTCCGAAACCTTCCGACTTATTTATCGTGTTACATCAATAACGAACAATACGGGAGTACCATATAGTATATAGAGGCAAAGAGTAGGCTAAATAACGTTAAAATATCCCCAACACACAGTTACATAGGCTACCAACATAACCACCCTCAATCGGAGTTGTAATGATTAAAAGTTTAATGGTTCGTTGTGGGCTTGTGATTTCTATATGAAATATGAAGTAAACCTGTAAACTGGTTCACAGTTAGCAATACATAATTAGTCTCCCTTATAAAAATTTCTCATGCAGATCTTATGAGAAATTTCTCGTGAGAATCTCATGAGAAATTGGGACCGGCGTTCATGAGAATTGTTCTCATGAGAGTCCATTCTCATGAAAAACTGTCCTAATGAGGAATGGTTCTCATGAGATGCGAATTTCTACCGTAATTCTCATGAAATTTCTCATACATAAGCCTTGTGAGAAGTTTCTTGCGAGAAATTTCTCATGAGGTGCAGCTTCCTCACTGCGACATTAACATGGGAATATTTCTCATGAATAAACAGCTGACACAGAAAGGAGCACGAGAATATTAAAGACATTAACCCTTACAAAATTGCCAGGGCTGATTCAGACATGCCATTAAGGACCCAAGTTAGGGCTTAGTTGTGGCCACAAGACGTGTTTAAAGTTGGGGCTTAATCCAGAGGCTAAATATTTAAATGAGCACAACATTTGGGCACAACATCAAGGCACAACGAGTACAAAATCGGGCTGAAAGCTGGGCACGACGAAATTTCGGGCTTGAACCAAACATTGAGCACGACAAAATGCCAGGCCTGACATTTGAGCCTGACGCATTGTCAATGTCGGACCTAACATTAAATGTTAGGGCTGAGAACAGAGGCTAAATATTTAAATTAGCACAACATGGCCTGACAAGAAGACCTGACAATAGAGCTGACAAGGAACACAAGTTAGGCCTAATAAGACCTGACAACGCAGCTGACAATGAACATGACTTGGCCCAATAAGAAGACCTGAAAATAGAGCTGACAAGGAGCACAACTAAGGCCTAAAAAGAAGACCCGACAATGGAGTTGACGAGTATGGCTTGGCTTAAACAAAAAGAGCTGACGATTGAGCTGTCATAATCATCAAAATTTGGGTTTAACCATGGAGTTATCAGCTCATGGTTTGACAAAAAGGCCAAAAGATGGGCCAAGTAGAAGTCCTGATGGTGGTAATTATGAGACTGAAAGATCAAATTCCAAGAAGAAAACAGCATTTAATCAGATAACAGCATGTCAGTATTTTGACACAGAAATAGAATGGATGAACATGCCAACAGCCCTCTGAAGTTGCAAGCCCCATTTGAAAATTGCTAACATACATTATTGTGACACCAAATAAAAGTAGACAAAATTAGAGTTTGTGTCAGCAGCAAAGATCACGAATGTCTTGCAAATCTTACATCCTGTAGTCAAATTTACACTACTGTATTTAGATTTTGTGAATTTAACTTTTTTAGTCTTCCAAAATCTAGTCCAGTTCTTAGAGTTTAGTTTACCGTATATTACATTTCTTAGTTGCATTCCAGTTCCTTTATAAGTTCATGTTCCAAGGTTAAATCACTGATGGAGTGACACTGTGTATATTAATTAGCAGCTTTGATGTTGGAATCTCTGGAAGTAAACAAAAAGTCAACGCATTCCTCTATTCCGCTGTTTGATCAGCCTCTGTGGTGACGTCATCATCAAGGTGTCATTAGTGAACGTAAAGTCCAGAAACCCTTTCATTTAAACATGTATGGTACTGCTTGGGGATTGCCCTGCTACTATACAGTACTGTAGCTTTCCTGCTTGATTGGATCCCTTATTCCTGTTCAGGTCGACCTGAATCTTTCGGCACACTGGATTCTTCCCATGTTTTTGTTCAGCTTTTACAGCCCTGCTTCCAGAATTATTCAGGAAGGATTCTGCAGAGGAGAAAAAGAAAAAGTTAAATGAGGAAGATAGGTATAGAGGGCAGATGCGAGGACAATTTATTCAGATCTTGCGTTTAAAGGGAAATAGGGCGTTTGTTTTACAGAAAACAACCATATTTTTAAAACCAATATTTGTGGACATAGAATGATAGATTATTGAAAATAAGGAAGGACAGTAGCCTTCTTTTTAAGGAATAAGATTCTCACAGATAGAAATTCAGTTATTTGTTGCTCAACAATCATTTGTTCACCCAAACTTTTCAAAATTCAAATGATGCATCTTCTGTTACTCGTCACATGCTTAATGGTTTGAGGAGATGAAGCTCTTGCAGATGTTTATTGGTGAGACTGAATGGTTTAATAATGATTAAAGCTATTTTCTTCATATGCCATGTTGGTATATTCTAAACGCCCTATTTCCCTTTAAGTATGTCTAATAATGCATTAGTAAGAGCAACGGATTAAGTACAGTCACTCGATCATGAATACCCACACCAGTAAGTTGTGGGGAAACCATATTCTACACAATCAGTTCATTTCTTACTTCTTAAGATATGTTTTCATGATTATGAGCAAACTAAACATAACATCAGATCTCTGTAATTAAGTACCCTAGGTCAAAGTATGATATACAGTAATATTACAATTGCATTTGGCAAAGTAATAGTGCAGTATTAGAAAGTTCCACTACTTAATTCACGACTCATTGAATGTTCATGGCCTAGATCTGGCAACACTTTCCAGGCCTACACATATCAACCTTATCATTTAGGCTATGCATTGAGAAACTAAATAAGTAATTAAAATAGCTATATTAGCAACTATTACCCAGTAGGCAGTCAAAGACTTGGCCTCATAGGTTTTGGAACCCTTCTGTTGTACTGTAGATCTACTTCAAGTTTAGCGCAAATACATGTATGCATGCATTTTACAGGGGTCTACATGCCTAACACAGGTCTTACTTAAGAAATCATGAGTAAATCAATATCATGAGTTGATCACAGTGTTCTAAACACCTGCATGCAGCACAATGTGATGTGATTCCAATGTATTGTTAATGTGACTCTATGAAAATTCCTCAAACAATATCAAAAACAATTCCTTACATTATCATTTTGATGTTCAAATCGAGTATGTTACTGATGTATATTTTACAAACAGTGATATTTTAAAGTCCCAGCTTACCTTTGGACTAAAAAGTTGCAAACAAATTACCAACATTTGTGACCAAAATGTGTTTGTTGAGGCTCATATAGTACAATTTTAGAAAGAAAAGACAACATTCTTTTTGTTATAAATATATTAATGTATGGTAATTACTTTTCTTAGCTTTTTTGGTAGTGATTGACTCAAGATTACCTCATATACACACTGCATTGTGTATTGCAACCTTTATTTCAAAATTAATTTTGTATGGATTACTAGAGCTACACATCACCAAAATATAGCAAGAAAAAGAGAGACATGCGCATACAGTAACCAATTATTACTGTAAAGTTTTATCGATTTTAGTAAATGTTTGACTATTTCATGGGTTCGACATTTGTTACGTGTTTGACTCATGATACTCCCAGTGTAATAAATTTAATGCAACGGTACGTAGGCTACAGAATACTAAAATTACCAATTATGGCATAATTCAATAAACGATCTTACAAATGGCAATGATAGCAATCAATTGACAGAATACAATTAACTTATAGACTCACTAATGGAGCTATGGGACTTTCAACAGAACTCTCTGAAGGGTTCCTTTATTGCAGAGGTGCCTAGCCAATACAGGCTAGTTACAGCACATACATTTGCTGTACTGTACACTACAGTATAACCTACACCACAGTAGGCTACAAAATAGCGTAACATTAGGCCTACAAGAGAAATGCTCTTCCAACTAATCTAATCAGGAAATTTATATTATGTCACTTATGTCACTTGTGATAGTATAAAAGATACCAACCTTATAAGCTGAATGCAGAAATCTTGACACAGTAGTTCTGGAATGGTGTGACTGATCTTGTTACACAAATACTGTAGAAGCCTCCATCCATGTCAATGGCAGTTACAGCAACTGCAAATTCAAACTTACTGCCAACTGGTGGTAAACAACACTGGTGAACAACATGGAATGCCAAAAATGCATTTATTCAGCACAGGGTAAATCAAAAGATCTCATGCTTGAATAGCAATGGAACATGAAAATCTAAACATATGGAAAATCATATATTGGTCCATTCTGGAAGTCCAGTTGGGTTTACCTGAAATTTGTGCAACTATACTGTTTTTCCAACTAGGCCTCGTGCCAAGGATGTGGATCTAGATCCAATGTTTCATACCTTAAAACCGGGGGTGACTTTTAACACTTGTTTTTTGGCAATTTTTGGAGACTTAAAGGTCTCATGTTTTACTTTCAAATGACCTCCTGGGTTACCACCTTTCTCATGCAATTTTCTAATTAATAATTTTAGTATGGTAATTATATATATATTTTTTTCAAATATGTCATGTGTTCAAAGTCACCTTGCTATGGGGTACTGTACGTGACTGGAAACACCTATTTGTTTCCACCTTTCATTCAAAACCTACACCCAGTCTGGACTATATATAAAGAGGTTAACTCTGTTCAAACTACAGAGATTACATGCTGGTAGAGTATTTATGGAGCAAGACATGTTGTATGAAACAACATGAACACCAAATTTTTGTTGTGAGGGGAAAACCAGATGGGTCTAGGAGAATGCTGATCCAGACAATGATTCAGACATTAAGTTTAGCTTGGACAAGAAGTCATTAATAAAGATTTTGTGGGGGCATTTCCTGAGATCTCATAACGTGTTCACTATTATCATTTCTCAGGAGGTCTGAGGTGGCTTTTATGGGGGTAGTCTAAAGTTCGCATGAGATTGTGTAATTCTCATGAGACTTAACACTCTTCTCATGTGGACACATACCATGCTATTCTTGCGAGACTTCTAAGACTTCTCATGAGTTTTCATGTAATTCTCATGAGATCTCATGAGAAATTTTTATAAGGGCTAACTATAATTTTATCTTAAAGATATAGCTATTATTTTCCTGAGGTAAAATAGGCATACAGAATGACTATATATATATCTATATATCTATATATCTATATATCTATATATCTACATATCTATATATCTATATATCTATATATCTATATATCTATATATCTATATATCTATATATCTATATATCTATATATCTATATATATATATATATATATATATATATATATATATATATACATACATACATACATACATACATACATACATACATACATACATACATACATACATACATACATACATACATACATACATACATACATACATACATACATACATACATACATACATACATACATACATACATACATACATACATACATACATACATACATACATATATAGTTGCAAGTTGTAAGGAAATTTACAACTTGCAACCTGGCCAAAAACTATTGAATGCGACGTTCACGCCTTGACAAATTCAAGTTGTAAAATTAGGGCGAGTTTATTTACATCAAAGCAATTTTTTGTTTAAGGTTGAGAAATAAAATGGGAGCCTTCTAGGAACCAGAATTTTTCCTCGTCTCCGCCAACTTATGGTGGTACTCCACTTGGATAATGAAATAATAGCAGTCCCACCCCCCCCCCCCCGACTTCCGCCCTAGCGCTCTCCCTCAGCTGTACTAGTACCGCTCGTTTTAAAATATCATTTCTTTGGTTTTACACACTATTCCAATACGACACCGGGTTTGCACGTTCAATGAGCAAAAACGGTGTCGCGTACACATAGTGTGTACGTAATTTCAATGCAGGATATGATATATATAGGAGCCTTTTATAGGAACCAGAATTTTATCCACGTCAGCGCCAACTTATGGTGGTACTCCACTTGGATAATGAAATAATAGCAGTCCCACCCCCCCCCCCCGACTTCCGCCCTAGCGCTCTCCCTCAGCTGTACTAGTACCGCTCGTTTTAAAATATCATTTCTTTGGTTTTACACACTATTCCAATACGACAGCGGGTTTGCACGTTCAATGAGCAAAAACGGTGTCGCGTACACATTGTGTGTACGTAGTTTCAATGCAGGATATTATATATGGGAGCCTTTTATAGGAACCAGAATTTTATCCACGTCTGCGCTGAAAGGAGTTAGGCAATGTTCAGTAAGGCCCATGGGGGCGTATAGGCAGTTATGCCAGTTAAAAAATGATAAATAACAAATTCCATCAAATTGCCACTTGTTTCATTAGGCCCGCTCCATCAATAGCAAAAACGGAAAACAAACTTTCCATATTAAAGACGTCTTACTATATCCATTTTTGAGCACTGATATTGTTATATCATGTTTAAAGAGCATATTCCAATCAAGCCAAAGATATCCGCAGGTCACTTTTGGCACCCCCCCCCCCCACGTGTATCTGCCCCATCCAGAATACGTCACCAGAGAACTGACATATTTATATCAATTGCAAGCGGACTTCTTACTGAGAATGGGTATAAATATATATATATATATATATATATATATATATATATATATATATATATATATATATATATATATATATATATATATATATATATATATATATATATATATATATATATATATATATATATATATCCGCTTCTGTATGCACCTGCGTAAATATGTCCTACTTTGTATCAGCACCTTTACGTTCACCGTAAAGGTCTGTGTCACCTTAAAGCAAGCGTTTAGGTGTTTAATCCTATTTACGTATCTGTACCGCAACTTTCTGCAGCGTTTAGGCCGCATTTGATCTAACCGCATCTAATCGCAGAACGTAAAGGTATACCGTTTGTCTCATGTGTGTTTGATTTATGGTATTTTAGGTACAGTTTATATTTCGTAGATTGTATTTTTTTTTTTATTTGTACTGTACAAATCCATTCCCCTAGCTATTCACCCGGACACTGATGCAAGCATTTAAACGTAACCAAGTTCGAATTGGTTGTTTGTAGAATCGTATTGATGACTTTGGTTAGTAACATGGGATAAAGTTCCCATTTTGGTATTTGTCAAAATTTTTCCCTCTTTTCAGTCTTTAAGCTCAAAATCAATAGACAAAAATGAAGAGATTAAGTGATTCCAATCAATATATCCGGCACTAGACTTCAAACATACATTTTATTCTATGTCTCACATTTCCCTTTATGTGTAATTGGAAGTTTAACATATGATGTTGAAAATATTAATGTAAACGATGGTTTTTTTGGTACCATCATGTGAAAACAATATAATAAATATAAATGCCACCACAGTTAAGAAGTAGATCATTCCACCAGATGACATTTAATACTTCGCATCATGGATAAAAGTCACTTATGGACTCAATGACTTCTATATCTATGAAGTTAGTATCATTCGAGTCTATGATCTCGTCAGACGTAGTCTAGTAAAATCGTAAGATATTACAGCCTAAGAATTTTCTTTAACGACCTTGGTTTAAATATTGATTTTTGTTATTGTCAGTAAACTACTCTTATCATATTCAATATTACAGTGTCGAAACTGAAAAGTCAAAGGCAAGATTTAAAAAAAAAAAAATATGTATTACAAAAGCAGAAGTGTTTGTAACATTATCATGCGGTCCGGGCATACCTCATCTTGCATGTCTGTATGAAACTTTTTCACTGGACGGGTGGCTTCATTTGATCACAAGTAGAACGTTTCACCCGACAATTATGACCAACAAATGTAAACTCAATTTTATGTTGCTAATGTTGGCCTAGTATCACAGGCTGAGAGGAACTCCAGCTCTCGCAATGCGGGGGGGGGGGGGGGGGCTCTTCGTGAACTGTGATGGATATGAGTCTGCCTTGTTGAAATCAAATAATGAGGGACAATTTCTAACTTCCTCTATCCTAGCTCATTGGCAATGAACAGAAAAAAAATCAAAACAATACAACCAGTGATGAATGAACGTATTATATTTCTGATCATAAATAGCTAGATCTCTTTTGAAGGACCGCTAGGGAAGGTGTGCATATTGAATAATGACCGATAAAGTAGTAACTTCAGGCATTTATATAAAATATGTTTTTTGTATCAATCAAAAAACTGAGACTCTACTAAATTATACGTTCAATCCGAGATCTTAGATCTTCTTCATCATTTAAATCATTTTAACTGTTTGTCGTAAGAAACACATTTAAGTGACTCTCATGTCAACAAAATCAGGGATCTCTTAATCTGAGAATCACTTGTACTGTCTCATGCACTAATTTCCACTGAAACGCACAGGGAAAAAATGTGTGTGAATACTAACTTCTATGCATTTATTTGTGAAGCAAACGAAGAGGGAGGATATAATTGGTGCAATTAAGACAAACAATGGAGTATAGTAAGTGTAATAAGTATAGTTTGAAATACTTGGAAAGAGAATTAAATTAAACGAACATAGTTACGGAATTTTAGGAAGTAAAGGTATGGATACATAGTAAGAGCTACATTGAGAGTTTAAATAAAGGTTACATATTGCATTAACAATGTGGGTTAAAAGTAGTTTTAAAATCTCAAGAATCACTCCAGTAAAATAAGTACTTCATTGTAGCATTAGATATGCGATGTTCAAACAACACTAACTGCTTTCGTTATTTAAATTAGCATATGCCAATTAATAATTGCAAGACATGCTAAATAAGATTTTTTTTTATTGTGAAACGAGTAGTACGTTGCAGTGAGACAATGTTATTACTGATAATTAACAGATTTAAATATATTACTTTTATTTTGGATAACATTAACGTCTTATCTCCGCAGTGTACGATGTAGACCACCAGCCCTCATCTGATGTGTGTATTTAGTGTCTAACGGTATTAAACATAGTCCTAGGATTCTGTTACAGAAACATATCAACAACTTTCATTCTTGTCATTTAACATAACTGTTCTCAACGTTAGATGTGCAACTTTAAAGTTTGTGACCTTCATTTAGTGGACTTCTGTTTTCCGAATGGTTGATTGCTACACAGATGTTGAACATGTAACATTGGCAAGATGTTGTCATTACTTTTCTGATTTTTATCCTTTTTGGAAATTCCGGCAGACTAGAGATATACCGGGCGAGATAATAAAATGACCTTCTATAGTATTTCAACTTCGCATGTAAATAGTTTTAGAATAGTAACTGTCCTTCGAATTTTTCTGGTCGCTTCTTTCGAATATAACTTTATCATAAGGAGATACTTCATCCTTAGAGATACGTGTCATTACCGTATCCTGACCAAGCGTTTGAAAACGGGGATCAACATCATCGGCTGTTGCATAGTATCCTGAAGAAACTGTGACAATACCTGAAGTAACCTCTTTACTGCCGTCCGAAGTACCGACTTGATTCCGACAATTTGATCTTTTCTCTACATTGTTAAGGGCATGTCTGAGACGGAAACACAATACAAGAGAAAAGCATAGCAAAACTATTACAATGATTAAACTAACTACTAGTGAAACTAACAGGTTGATATTGAGGTCGGGTGAAACGGAAAATGTTCTACTTGTGGTTTTCAGTTCTTTAGATGCTCCAATTGTTCTTCTATTCAGGAGATCAAAATCCGTCGACGATGTAGCTGTTTACATGTCATTGGTGGCAAATGAAGATGACGATTTGGCAGTTGGAGAAGTATCGTAGCCGTTTGAACATTGACTAAAATTGTCTGGGGTTAGATCATCCACTGGAATCCCAGACCACTCTGGAGGAGAGGCACATACACCATAGCTTCTACCTGACACATTTTGTAAGAATTCAACAACCCACGCAAATTTGCAGTCGCAAGACAAAGGATTCCCTTTGAGGTGTAATTGTTGAAAGTCTACTAATATGGTTGACAACAACCCTTCTGGAAGCCCATCCAAGTCGGAATTTTCCAAATCTACTATACGAATTTTGAAAAGGTTCTTAAATGCATCTTTGTGTATAGATGTTAAATTTACGGATCTCAGTGTCAGGACTTCCAAAGACGGGATCCTTTCGAAGGCGTTTTCTTTAATATCAACGGTTGAAAAAGAAATATCCAGAAATGTCAAACTGCTAGAAGAAAGAAAATTTTGTGGAATGTTTTCTGTGTAAATTAGTGAAAGGTTGCTTATATTTGGCAACCCCGATAGCGTATAGTTTTCAAGAAACTTCGGTGGTGGATATGAGATGCATAAAGTTTCCAAGGATTGCAGATGATCAAGGATGTCTCCGTCTATCTTAAAGTCCTTATTTACTCCAATTCCTAGTCGAGTAAGCCCTGGAAAATGTCTGAAGAGTGAAAGCTCCACTGATCTTGTATTTGTGTCTTTTATATTGAGAATGCTTAAATCACTTCTGTAGAACAATTTTCGCCCACAAACAAATGTGTACCCATCAATACATTGGTACCATGTACGTAAGGGTCCGTAAGCATCGGTAAACCTGAAAGGGAACACTGGTCCATTTCAAGATGATGATTATATCCCATGTGCAAACGCCATAAGTTCCCGAGGCCCCGAAATGTTAATGAAAATAGACGTCGAATAAGATTATGACGCAGGTTGAGTTTAGTCAAGTTTAGTAAGTTATGAAATGCGCCGACCTTTTATATTATTAGATGGCAGATTCACTACGCTTAGGTGATCGCGCGGTCCAGGAAAATCACTTTCAGATACAGTCGGTATGTCGTGACCACCCACAAGTAATTCCACGGTGTCGATTGGGAGAGGAGAAGGAATCTTGTTCAGCACCGTTGGTCCTGATTTCCAACATTTCACAGAATCCCCAGAACAAGAACATCCATCAGGACAAGAAGATCCCAACTGTATTGAATGCATTACTTTAAGTATAATGTAAAACAGAGAACAGTGAACAAAAATCATTTTATAACTTGTGTGAGCACTATTTTTTTTTTATAATAAAATCATATCAAGAAACAAGTAACTGCATGCAGACGCCTGGGTTTGTTTCCAACTGTATTCTTGTAACCGTAACTTGAAACTGTATTTTGTAACTTGAAACTGTTTGTTGCATTGACGGTCGCACCCCTATAACACATAAGGGAAAAATAAAATGTGTACAATAAAATTGAATTCGCACTCAACGTCCTTTATATATTTTTTTTATTGTCAGTATCACACATCACTGATTAAATTGATTGATTGGTATAATTATTGTAGAGCACTCGACAGCCTTGCAGGACCTAAAGGACTGAAGTATTTCCGTGCACCAGTAAACGTTATACATATGTTTACGTACTAATTTTCATAGCAATAGCAATTCAGCCATAGCCATTTTATAATCATTTTAAATGAAAATATTTCGAATGTTATTGAACAAAAGCTATATTAAGCGTCATGTTGTAGCAAGAAACAGTGTCTATTTGTGACATTGTTGTCAGCAGAATAACATCGGACAATGTATTATGTCAAATGTTTATAAGTGACAACAATTTTAAAATACTGATAACATTCTAAAAATACAATATGAGACAAAATCAGCATGTTCGCTGATGGTTGCCTACGATTGTAAAAGACGTATCTACCAAATACCTGTTCAGGTATGATCCAATAACTAGGGACCATTTCTCATGCAGTGTCTGTCTTTCTAACAATTTCTACATAAGCACCCCATAACATCAAAGATGGTGCAGGGTATGGTCAAACTTGTCATCGTTTCTGCGTCCTCCAATGTTTGACATTCATTCTCCCCACAATGCAGAAATAAGGAATTAGCAGCTGCTCCATTGAACAGAAACCAAACAAACCGCCTCAATGTTACAAAATTTACTTGTTTGGTACTGGTAAACATCTGAAAAACAACAACTCTAAATTGCACCAATTCTAAAAAGTGACATATTCTACTTCGAGACTACTGTTACGTTGAAGTTTCTCAGAAGGAATTCAGGACCCTCTATGCTACACTGTAATTAAGAGCACCTGAATAAAGAATAACTCCAAGCAGAGATGCAAATGAAAAATATGAATATATGAATTATCAAAGACTGACCTCTGTAATAAGAGCTCTCTCTGGTGACTTTTAAGAAAATTACAGAAATTAAGCATATGTACTGTGATTGAGATAAATGTGACTCGTTCAGTGGCGGGGCTTTGGGGGTGGGTGGGTGTGGGGAATGTCGTTGTTTTCCTAAATATAGGAATGGAATGGAAGTGTATGTAGCATATGTATGTATGTGTGTGTGTACTCGGTGGCACCGCGTAAATATGAAATAGTACCCCCAAAGAAAAAAGTTGGGAACTTTGGAGTAAGGTCAACAGAAAAAATGAATAATATAGAAATAAATAATATACCTCTCTTGGGACTTAATTTTCCACCCAGACATATGCTAAAACCTCAGAGCTTCCGGGGGCTTCGTCCCCTGGACCCTAAACGGGGCGTTGCCCCTGGACCCCACGACGGGCCCTGAGGCGGTCCCCTGGACCCCACCCGAAAGGCCTCGCCCTTCGCGCTTGGTTTCGAAAATCTTTGCCGCCGAACATTTTCCTCTGCCCTCAGTTTGCCCCCCCCCCCCAAGTCTGACATTCTGGCGCCGCTACTGGACTCGTTGCCTACAGTGTTTCAATGTCTGCAGAACAAAATAACTGAAACAGTGAACAACAAGCATTTTTTAATGTTTACTCATGTACAATGAAACACACAGAGGAAAAAAAAGTATCAAGATTTGTACTCATATGAGAGGCAACTGATTACTATTACTAATACTTGAGTGAACAAATGGAATTCATTTATTTTTAACAGAGGGGAAAAATAACTGTGAAAATAGGTGATCAGTAATATCTTCAGAATGGAAGGTAAAGATTAACAGGAAATCATTAATGAATCTCAAAGAACAAAATGACTGTACAATTACAGTTGAATAGTGACTTCACACTCCATTGCTGACAAGAATCACTAAGCGTCAATGAACTGTAACCTACGTCAACGCTAACAGGTCGGTAATGTGTAAAATGTATCAATAGGGTAATAATTCTGGCTAAAATGTGTGTTACAGTGACATAATGCTATATTTCAGGACACATAGACGACAGTTTTTAAGAAATAAGTCTCCCATAAATTGCCACTTACTGTTATTATGTCAGGTGAAAACAGTGTGAACATCGAAGGTCAGAAGGAATGGAAAAAGCCGGTGTGTTACGACGATTTGACATTAATTAAAAAACAATAATAAAGCAAACAATATTACATGTTGCTGTCCAGACGTTATACAGTTCATCATTATTAGAGAATATTTTGGTAGTGTTTGGTGAAATACATGATGTGACCCTCAAATATGTAAATATTGACATAAGCGGTCCTACATGGAAAATAATTTTGTTCTCATTAGGTGATTTCTAGATGACAACTTGGTTTTACGTACAGCATGAAGTACTATACTACAAGTAATATAATGTTGTTTTAGCTTTTACTATGTAGGAAACGCCATATCTGTTGCCGTGCGCTTGCGCTCTTTATGAGGAGTCCATGTTGATCTCTTTTTCGTGATGTTTTATTTGCCTATGTATAAAAGAAATAATGTAGCTACAAAGTAAGTATATTTGTCTCACAAAAGTGTGAGTTAGTTTAACGCAGAAGTAAGATCCTTAATGGCCGTGAAGAATACTACATAAATGTTGTTTTAAAGGAAACGTATGCCAATTTATTCCAAGAAGAATATTTTCCCTAGACTGAAACATGAGAATTTCACAATTAATCTTCTTCAAACCCTCATGCAACAAGAAAGAATTCTGGCACGCCCTGCCTGTGTTGCTGCTTTAAGATTCATTGTCGTAGCAACTGAAGGATTTCAGTTCTACGGATGATTGATCATTAAAATAACCCGTTCAACTTTAGCCTACTTACAACGTTACAACGGTGCTAAAGTGTTCAACAGACCCATG
Organism: Stichopus chloronotus; assembly: GCA_021234535.1. Lineage (NCBI taxonomy): Eukaryota > Metazoa > Echinodermata > Holothuroidea > Aspidochirotida > Stichopodidae > Stichopus > Stichopus chloronotus. Next base: position 18,654,492 of record CM037850.1, on the reverse strand, counting down.
TATGGACCTATGGACATTACAGCTAATACCTCTTGCCAGGCAGCTCAAGAAAGCCGAGAGATTGGATTGACACACCTGAATTACTTTACGAGAACGATGTTCAATTGACCATGTGGATTATCACAGCATGAGGTAATAAAACTGACTTAAGGCGATGAAAATTTGCAACAAGTTGAGCCTCAGTAGAACAAAAGAAGAGTAAGGTTGAAGTGAATCCCATTTTAACGTACGAGTAACGGCATGCAATGTATGGCTTCAATAGCGGCCTCTTATTTCTCTAATTTGTCTTACTAAATTGTTAAATGTAACGATAGTGTAATAAAATATTTACTTATAAACGCTTGACGCAGTAGCGTCTTTTCGTCTTGATTTCCTAAGTATTTTCTATTTGATTAATCTCGTTATTTATTTTCACTCATTTCTTAGTACTTCTTGCCCTCTTTGTATATATCCTCTTTATTTGTTTACCACGTGCAAAATTTTGTAAACAGAATAGCTACCCTCTGTGTGTTTCAATAGAATTAAGAACATATTTCAAGTAGACTTAATACCCGATATATAACCGACGTATAATAACTGATGACTTGTCAATTTCCATAGCAGTGCTGACCCGGGAACCTGGACAATATAAAACAAAGATTTGAGACTAAATTCGTACTTGCGCAAATGTTAACAGATGAAGATGTTGTACATGACTGGACATCGCCATTTTACTTGCAGAGATGCAACAGGTATCTCAAGAAACTATTCTTAAAAATAAAATCCAAGATGTTAGTGTTAAGTCACGGTGACAGGAGATAGTGCCCGGGTGTCCTACGGACAGTATCACGGAAAATGTGTCCAAAGGACCATTACGTCGGATGGAATTGTGTCCTGTGAACAGTATTTCTTGTCGGGCCAGACATTGTGTAACAGGAAAAATTTTCCGTATCTAATAATCGTTGTCCGCGTACACGTACGGGTGCACAATATACGGTGGTGAAAAACATTGTGACACAGACACCAGCTCTCTAATTACCAAAACAACTCCATGCTTGAAGTGTATAATTATCTCTATGACTTTCACACATTTGCCCATGACTACTACTGTGTGGTTAAAAATGAAGATTTAACCCGTTCATCTCTCCCGCTCGGCCAACTTTATTAAGTAAAATAAGACGGCACCAATTTGAACTAAATTAAAGCCCACTAAGATCACTTTTTTTAAGCTGTGTCAATTAGACTGCTATTATAATTTAAACATGGAAGGACAAAACTTACACATTTTTTTTCTCTCTTCACATGCCTTCTAACGACGTGACGTCACAAATGCTGCTTCAGTTTTTATTTCATTACAGTTGGTGTGACAGATGGCACTTTCTTTTTACAAGTATGTTTTCTTTCACGGTTCACCCCTTTCACCAACGGATTTTTTTTTTTTTTTTGAGGGGGAGGGAGGAGTTGCACTTCCTTCGTGCATTTTGAAGGTCTTGTATCTAAAATAATTCACACTAAAGTATCTATCTCAATATGTTGTACGAATATCCAGGCTTGGAGTAATCTTAATAAGTAATGACAATCGATTACATTTTTAACATTTTTTAAAATAATCGTAATCGATTACTTCGTGAAAATTGAAAAGTAATTGGGTCGTAGTGGTAATTGATTTCATTGAAAAACCAATCATAGTCATTCTTTAATTACGATTGCATTGAATTATGCGTAGCAGGGCAGCCTGAGTGAGAAGTGCATGGGATTCAATGGTTTCCACTGTGGCACACTTGGTTCTCTTGATCACGAATTTGCTTTTATATTATGTTCACTAGATCTCCCTCAACCTACAATCTTGGACAAAATTGTTAGGACACTTTGTCGTATGTTACAAATACTGAATTTTAGGGTGAGAGGATAACATGAAACCCCGCGCCCCTTTCCAACGTTGCGCTATAGAAGTGAATGTACCCTTTGAACAGCAATCCTATAGCCAACATTGAACGGGGGAGCGGGGTGTCCCAAGGTATTTTGTCCAAGATTGTAGAGGCATTCTTGTTACACAACTGGCTGACTTTACAAGTATTTAGCACATAGTAAAATCTGAAAACAAGAGGGCAATCCACTGAGTTGCGTCTCATCCCTATCATAGTCCATAATCATTCACAGTAAGCTGAATTATGGGAATGGGGAGAAATACCAAATAATCTGTAGTCAGATTGTGGAATATGCCTCGATAATCTGAGGGGATGCATATTCTTCTAATGTGTATCTACAATTGTTAAAGCAGTGGCAGTTGATTGTATTATCCGATGTATAGTGGTACAATTCAATAAATGTAGAAAGTGAATGTTCTAATCAGTAGATGTTACCTAAATACACATTTTTTAGAAAAAAGGTATGGTTTTGCAAACTGCGTGTGTAGAGTCCCATCTAGTTTTGCAAAATATAGTTAAAAGGATTGTTTAGTTTTTTTAAGTATTGTTTTTACTCAGGTTAAGCACTTCTGTGAAATCACTGAAACGCGGCTTAAGCTGACGTGGGCATTATGCGTTATTAGAAATGGAGGAAAGGACTCTACTCTACTGGTCGTTTCCTCTTACCAGAGTTGGAAGCCCCCGGGTTGCCTTGGCACGGTACTTTTTTTCGTGTCCTAAGATTCCTTGTCCTGACCGAATTGCGTTGCTCACAGACGCCAGTCTCGTTAAATTCCAAGTTGACGTCATAGAATTCATTACCATTGGCCACAAAAGCAGATTGAAAAGGTTCAAGGATTGAGAGATTCTTCAAATCGGCATGTGTGCTGCAAAGAGTCCGCTGAATTCTGGCCTTAGTTAAGAGGTTTGTGTTTTCACACGCATTGCTTTAAACATACCCATTGCAATGCTATTCTAACAGCCCCCAGTTTGTACTTTTTAGGTGACCTGCCAGCTGGAACAAAAACGTCACGGCCAAACGGCACTAAACAAAAGAAGAAAAACAAAACAGACACCCTGTTTGTCAGCTGTTTACACGTGAGCTCGTACACAACTGAGGTATGCGTATCCGAGGTCCTGTTCAGTACAAACTAGTGTGAGGTAGAAAACCCAAGAGGAACAGCAGAGGGCGCACTCAGTTCTGTACAAAACAGCACGTTACCTGTGATATTATTTTACTAGGGTCTTAGCAAGACTAGCTGAATACACGACTGAAACCCTGTGACCATAGCAGTTCTGAATTTCTATTTACGACAAACGCCATATATATTTCATATTTAGCTTTTTTTGTCGAGGCTTACTTTCATATACATGCAGCTTCTACTTTAGGATGACCGGAATGAACAAGAATGATTACGAATTAGAAACTTAGTGATTAATGTTCATCTTGTAAGGGTAGCATAGGCTGTTTACGGACGTTTAGCGTAAGGAATAACCTTACTAGCAGGCTGATCGAATTACCTTTGAAGTTATGGTTGTAAATGTATCGTAAAGTAAAAAGGTGTGCTTGATTTGACACAGTAACAACAACTAGGTTTTTACCTGGCATATAATGGTCCATCTAAGTAAGGGGTCTCGTGTGGCGGTAATCGCAAACGGAAGTGACTTTCGACACGACACAGGGTTAATATTCGACATATCACAAGGGATTTTCGACAATCTACTAGGTGATATACGTCCTTGCGTGACCTCTCCGTATTTTGAACATTTTATTGGGTAATTTTATTGCTGAAAGTATGATCAGTTAACACTGCATCAAGTAAAAAGCTCTCCAGTGGGAATTTCAGACACCTCAGTGGTCCCTTTTTTTTTTTGTCCTTCCCTGCTTTATTACAATAGTAGTATACCATGCGTCATAAACTTCGAGTCATAGAACTATAATTATTTACATTAAACAGAACATAAAGTTGAACTTATTCTTTAAATTTCAAACAAAGTCAAAATTCTTAATATAATCTACGAGCTCATACGTTTTACCACAACTACTAATTGAATTTTCACCGACTTTATGAATGGTAGTAACTAGTTGATAAAAGCGTATTTTACTTTAAAGACGACAATTAGCAGACGTATAAAAACAATTCAGTCCCAACGGAATTACGATTTCGGAGAAAACAATACATTTTGGATCACATTTAATGTAATTTTAATGGAGTAGAATTTGTTTTGAAAATACATTTGACCTCCAAGTTTGAAAAGGAATAACACAAAATGAAAGTTGCTACAGACATGAGGGCAGCTGTTATTAGACATGTTATGGCAGTAATCGACTCTGGTTATAATTAATGTGATATCTCATAAAAGTAGTAGTTGTTGGCTGCAATCGATATTGTGCCTATGTAAGAATTTTAAATAACACTATTAAAATTAACTCTTTTGAGTTTTCCAACGTACCACGCTATATTTTAATCAATTATGCATACAAATTATGCTGGATAGACAAATATTAACTTATTGTTGAAACTTATTGTTGTGCAACATTAATCACCATCTCTTACCAAACGTAGTCTCTACTTAGCCTCTCCTCCAAATCTAACTTTATTCTGTGATGTTTAAGTATCTCTTTCGACTACAAAACTAGCACCTTTACATTGTCAAGTAACGCTTCAAAATATAAACTGGTTTAGTATAATATGGTTGATATCTGGTTATTGACCGACAAGTTACCTTATTAACTAGAAAGATAGGCATCATTATGTGTGTGGCGTTTCAGCCTGTGTTCAAATAATATGAATTTCAAAGAAGAATCCTTCTGCATATGTGAAAGATGAAATTATCTACGTTGCTTATTTGTTCATGGTCAAAACAAGTTTAAACATTTACTTTCTACCTTATACATAATCTTTGGAAATTTCACTCTTTTCTTCGAGTAGTACCGCCTAACATCACTCTATCTGTATCTGGATACGACAAAGTCCCTGATAATAGTACCGTGAGGTTAGATAAAGGAATAGATGTAAATATCACATGCGAGGCCTTGAATGCAAAGCCAACTGTTGATATCACATGGCATATCAACAACGAAGAGACAGAAGCCTGGATTGAATGGACTAGTAGTACCACAGATGGAAATAATCACACTAACAGTACATACTCCATTATCCAACATCAAGCAAATCATAATGCTACAATTCGATGTAGTGCTGGATTTGAGAACGGAACAAAATGGAATAAAACTATCAACACCTTAGTTTATGGTAAGTCAAAACGTTTCATTCATGGTGACACTGATATCGCTATGAAAGTATGATACTGATACCGTATGATACCGTTTAGGAAGTCACTGACTTTTCTTGGTTTATGTGCATAGACTTCTACACGTTATGGAACGTTAGTTTAAGTGTGTTTAATACCCCGGTTCAAATGATATTTACTTTCCGAAGTAACATTTTCCAAAAATTTCTTGTTGTTTCATAGACATGTTGTTTTCTCGTCTAGATACGAGACTGAGATAAGGCTGGTAATTAGTGGTGACCATTGGGGAAATTATGACTTTATTTTTCCTTCCACGCAGTGGATAAGATGAACGACCAAACTGGTGAAATCCTCTATATGATGGTCTACGTACTTATTACGATTATAATTACTATTACTTTGGTGTTTGGTCTTTCATTTCTATGGAAGAAACTGTCTGGTAAGTTAACAAAAGAAAACAAAATATATCATAATAAGATGCAACTAATAGATACACTAAACTCCGTTGATTAAATCGTATTATTGAAGTCCCACTCTTCAAATCCAATTATGTATCGGAGGATTTCTTTCCTATTTGAACAAAAAATAACGTGCGTCACTTATTATTGCTTGTCAAGATTTATATCATAGATCAAACTTATTGTAGATTTGATGATTTGCTAAGCAAGGTAGCTCAATACGATGTATCTATGTATTGATGATCGCTCTGGTCATAGCAGAACGCTTTACATACTGTTGAGAGATACAAATAAATGAATAATAGATGAAACGAATGTAGTTGTAGTAGTTGTGCAATCATGTTCTGATTTCTCATGAGGAGAAACAACATTAGAACTGAAGATCAGAGAGGTTATACTTAACATAAAAACAGAAACTACAGATCGTCCCATTGTTTTTGAACAAGTAAATTAATTCCCAAATTCTGCTGAAAGAAACTAATTAGCATTATAACAAAAAATAGAATAAATATAAGTCTTCTAAGTTTTCTTTTAACTATTGATGTCATGATATGTACCCTTTCTGTAATTAGCACAAAGAACAACGCCTAGTGGATTTGGGTAAGTGTTATCTCTTTTCATAATCATATAAACTTTAGGTACTTTTGTTTTACTCTCAGTCTCATTTATAAATTCTTACACGGTGAACATTAAAAGACTTTTGATATTTAATTAGCCGCATATATAACGAACAATAAAGGTAGAGTATTATTTATTAAGTTGTGACATTTGTTTCCCTCTACTAATCACTGCATGTTTGCATTCAAAGTTTTACTCCTTCCCTGTAAGTAAGCTGCTTTATTTCGCTTGTTAGTTACTTTATTCTTCAGTGTAGGTTAAGTTAACGACGGAAGGCCTTACTAGAACTAAGGGGGGCGTGTTGGAGTTAGAATAAAATCTCCGTACCAAATTAGGTCTTTTTGTGGAATGTAATCTATGTCACATGTGTATTTCTTAAATATTCTTGATTGCGTCATTCAACAGTTTCAACCTAACAGTTCCTGTTAGAGTGGTCTCTCCATTAGCACTTACTGATGATGATTTTCTTCCTTCTTAGACACAGAAGTGGAAACGGTTCACTTGATATTCGTTCAACGCACTTGGCGATGGTTTCAAGAGACCTTCCACCTATTCAGACGAACAGAAATGAATCTCCTAAAATTGGTATTTTTATATATTTGCATATATGTCCACAAAAATTGTTTAACTGATTCGAACTGTCTTAGTACCACCCTTACAGCTAGTAGTAGTAGTATGTAGTGGTATTAAGACGTTCTTGCAAGTCAATTTAATAAGTGATCATGTAATAACAACAAACTTTTTATCGTTTTATTTCCTCTTCCAAGAGCAACAGATACAAGACCAACTTAAACGCAATGAAAGAAGGTGCTTATGTGCCGAAGATGTTAACCTAGATTTTCAACTTCCAGGTGAAGGAAATATGACATACTGGGTGGCGACCGTTACTTCAAAAAATAACCCTCAATGCAACAATAAAATTATTGCAAAATCCGTCTCAGGTAGGACAAAAGATGTTTTTACATACTTGTGTCTAAGATTGAGAAAGTGAATGCTGAATTGTTGAAGCAAGACATTAATCACGTGGTTATGATAAATGACCAGAACATGACGCAAATGAAGACAGACAAGAATATTTACTTTTGAATAAATTGACTGAATTTTATCATAATCACCAAAATGATATTAAATATCGAAAACAAAGTTTTAACATTTGCTTTCTTTACAGAGAGCGCTCGTATGAAAGAGATAACGAACTTTCGATCATTAGCAAAAGCCGTAGTTTCACTACCATCACACCCGAACGTGGCACAAGTCTTAGGGATTACACTAGAAGATGGTGAGTTGTTCTACCCTAAAAATTAAAGAGACTTTATTGAGACTGAAGACGTGATGCGCACATTTGCAGCATAACTAATATACACAGGCAGCCATTAAGTATATTTAGGGACACATTTTGTCACAATTCGTTTACTTATGTATTCAAATTATAAGAGGGTTCGTGACTAGTGTGCAGGAGAATTTTTTTTTTTTTTTTCAGTGCCGTATTTAATTTACCAAGAATACTTTGAATTTGGAACTCTGAAAGATTTCTTGATGAGAAACTATCAGCAATCATCATGCGATAGTACCCCTAAGGAGAAACTTCAAGAACACGATATCTCTGTACAGTTGACGTCATTCGCTGTTGATATATGCGATGGGTTGTTCTTTCTTTCTAAGCAAAGTGTAAGTATCTGGTTGTACTTTTAGCCCATCATTCCGAATAATAAAGTAGTCATTATAAGTTTTTGTCAGCGATTTTTCAAAACTCAACATGTAATACACAGTGCAAATGTTAAAGATTGCAGAATTAACTGTTCTATACACCGAAAGTAACGGAATATCATATTTTACGTGTGGTACATTTTGTTTATGGTTATTGGTTGTTAAATTTCACATTATGTTTCGTAAGATTTTCTGGAGATTTTCAAAAGGCAATTTAAAAGGTTTTAAGGTTTAGTTCAGAACATTATCTGGAGTGACTGATCTCTTTCTCATGTGACTCTATATTTATATGAACAGTATCGGCATCCTGGGCTGTCTGCGAGAAAGGCTCTCCTGACATCAAAAGGAAGGTGCAAACTATATGATTTCTGGCCTGCAGAACTGGCAGTTGATTCGATGAATCAAATATTGGAGAAGGTAAAATAAAAAAGAAATGTAAGAAGAAAGAAAGACATGAAAGAAGAATACTTCATTTAGCGAAAATCTACATTATTAATGTTAATACTAGTGTATTAGTAAATTTTCTCGGAATGTAAAGTTGTTAGCCATACAGGCAGCTCAGCTGAAAATTGAAGGTTATTATTTGTCATGCATGCACTAGATACATGCATATCAAAATGTACTGGGTATGGGCATATTACATTCCAATCAAAAAAGTTGTATAATGATGGTATAATAATATGATGACCGAATGTTTTTTTCACTAAGAAAATTCCACCAATAGCATGGTTGGCTCCTGAGACAGTTTTTATCGGGCAATATGTGGAGAAGTCAGATGTATGGAGCTTCGGGGTCGTTTTGTGGGAAATATTTGCTTTAGGTAAGGTAAAATGAAATATATTTTACTTTTAAAGTAATAAATCGATTGAAGTTTATCATTATTTTTACTAATACGGGTTACTGAAACTTATTCTTTAAGAGCAGTACTATTTGCTTCCTTTTACGAAATAAATAATTACATTTGACTAATGCCAATCGACTGGAATTTAACAAATGGTAAGGTTTAAATTCGGTTTGAACAATAAAATTCTTGTTACATAAAATTCGTCATTTCTTTGTCAGGGGAAACCCCGTTTTCTGGTCTAACGTGTGCTGAGATTGAAAACAAACTGAGAAGGAAGCAGTATTTGGAACGACCAATGGCTTGTGCTGGAGGAATGTAAATATATTCCAACGACATTTTAACACACATAAAGCTAAAAAACGTGTTACAATAAGAGGAGTACAGCCTTTACAATTGTTTATTAAGTATTCTAAGATTTTCTGTAGCACATTACAAATGTATTAAACTTTAAAGTTTTTGAGGAGTACGCTTTCATTTCCTATAACAGGACACTTGTTTAAAACGGATTTTTAACATTTTGTCTGCAGATTTGGAGCAATGCTGTCGATGTGGAATCCAACCATTGAAGAAAGACCGTCGTTTGAAAAACTTCAGAGCAACTCTTCATGCTTTCCTCAACGACATGATAGATGTGAGGCAACGTAATTTATTAGCATTCATTTCTATTAAACTAGTAGTAGGAGGTTTCCTTTAATAAATCCATAATCTTTCCGTTTACAATTCTCCATCAAGAGAGCACTAAACATTACTTTGGATACTTTTGTTTACGAAATTCGAACAATAATATTCTAAGGAAAATGTCATTCAATTAACGAAATACTTGAATGCGAATATTATAAATGTGTTTTGTATCTGGAAACAGAATATTGATTACCCGTAAATTGGAAATTGAAATAGAAAGGTCATGAGATAATTTTGTTTGTAGCACCGTGTTTATGTTTGCATGAAGTTTGAAGAATATTTATTTCAAACACTTTTTTTTAATTTTAATTTTAGGATTATCCATAAATTGTATGTAAATTATCAAGTTGTATATGCATGAGTACCTCAATAAAAATTATAGTTTTCATCTCTTTTCTTATTTTAGACGCTCGAGGCTGCAGAAGAACCAAATTATTTTAGCTTGGAAAAAGATTTTTCATATGACGACTATATAAAACATATTGCTCCATAGAACACAATATGATGTACAATATTGCTATTAATCGCAATTAAGCTTGTTTGGAAGTGCGCTGAATAAGTCAATATTCTACTATTTTGTTATCATTTATTACTATTACTGCATGGAGAGAGATAGTCATTGATTGGAATCTGACAGGATTCATACCCTTGGAATGTACTTTCATTTTTATTTGTTACATTTAGAGCAATCATTTTTAGAGAATAAATTGTGGTAATTGTTAAGTCACTCTGCACCAAATGCTGTATCATCTGTGTTACTTCTTTAATTTCTCACTGCTAAATATTGTCCTTAGTACTTCAGGGGGAAAAAAGTTAAAGCAGACATGTTTCTGAATGCAAATGTTACATTTGTTGTCAAGGACAATTGTAGTAGACAACATGTTATCAAGTCAATCAGATACTCATATACTTCATATTCATATCTTTATCCCATTAATGCTCTGTGTACTTCGTGAAGCTACAAAAAAAAAAAGCAATATAAATTTGTAACGAAATTAGTCTGTGACTAAATAAAACCTGAATGAGACTACGGTCTGTACCCTGCACTAATACTTGTTAGGCAGGGTTTATGCTACCCAGCTATCAAATACCGTAATTTCTCACTATAGTTATTGAACAAACCAATTTCTGCTTTATGTGAGACCTTTTTTAGTTACTTTTCATACGATATCCTGTTGTTTGTTAAACATATAATGAAATACACTGTACACGGGTGATCTGAATACACCATAGCGGTACAATTGCACTAGTATTACTTTCAGACTGAGGTAGCTAGAAAGTTTTTCCGGGTCTAAGCATTAAGTAATCACGTGATATATGATTTCAGTTTCAGTTGACGGAGGGTAATCAAAGGGACTTTTGCTTCAGTGTTATTGCTCGAAACCCCTCTTTGGTTAAAAGGACGATAGATTCAATGAACGATGTCATATCAAATTAATCTAAAAAAGTTCTTCAGGTCTAAAAACAAAACCATTGTTTTACAACGAATTTGTGTAAAATATCGTTCCAAACGACAGGCCCGTAGCGTGAGATAATAGACCTACGTTAGCAACTCACATTATGTTCTAGTTTGTTGATCGTAATTTTCAATAATATAATGTCTGTAATTGATTAATTTGATTTTGTAATAAATTAATGATTAAAAATTGCTCGCAAATCAAGCAAATAATTAATGTTGTTCTTTTATCCATTCTTATGATGTGACCGTTATGTGAAACTGAAGATCAAGTGTCATTTAGAATAATTAGCAGTTTCTTTTCCATGTTTTTAGCTCAAGAGGTGCGAATATTTTGTTATCTGAATGAGTATTAGATATAGGAAAGCAGATGAAAATGTTCATCTCGGGGACGGTGTTGTTCCCGTCAGTGGTAAACTCCTTCAGCTAGTAATTATTTTAGATCATGAAAACATAAATTGCTTGGCAGATTATTGGCAGACGATCTACAGAGGTACCAATAATTATTGACGAGCATAGATTCTCATTATATATCAGATAATCAACTGAGAAGAAGTGATTAGGAAAGAACACGTCTCTGTATATGTTCTCTATAGCCTTTGTTAAAAGAATTGCGAACTATTAAGTGTGATTTATCAACCTTCAAAGAATCCTTCCTTTAATGAAGACACTACCATATAACCGGGTTTGTCAATATTTATTGATTCCACACAATCGTTTCAGCCAACACTTACTTGCCTTCATATCTCCATGTTGATTTTCCCAATTTTCAGCAGTTTCACGACTAGCAACCGTTTATCAAATGTACGACCTCATTTTAGACTTTAAAACTTGAGTTGGCTTCCTGTCCAAAACGAAGTTGTTAAATTTGGATTCTTTCTTTTATATTCATAATTAATCATCTTTTACTATCTAACCTCAGTCGTTTGATATCTGTTTATTTATTTCGTTACTCCCCTTTTCTCAGTGTCTTATAAAAACCATTTAGTCAGAGTTATAAATTTCAGTCATGTAGCTCCCTACTTATTGAATTCGTTTCATCTGATATATTGCAAACTTTAATTCTTGTAACAGTTAGTACACAACTTATTCTTAACATTTTATCTTTTCCCTTGTTTTACATGCCGGGTTTACTCTGTACTTGATGTACAGCACATTTAAATATGTTTGTAATATTTGTGCTATAGTAGTACTGTTTTCATATTGAGTCTAATACATATTCTGCGCTACGCTTAACAAGGAGGTTATCTTTGTCCTAAGTGTTTTGTCAAATAACATAACGTCAATTTTAAGATTTACGTCTATAAACAGGAAACATTTGTCCATTTAAATGTCCAATCAATTGTTGGTGAATTCTCAGAGTAAATGCACTTCGTTGAAAGGATCTTTAATGAAATACTCAATCCCATCAGGCCCATTGAGTTGATATCAATAAGTTTGTGGGGAATTTGAAGGTACAAATACATGACAATACTTACAATTAACATAATTAGTCAAGTTTCACATCCAATATTTATGAAAATTGTCAAATGTTTTCACTTTTTTTATCCTGATGTGCTCTTGGTGAGATTATATGAATTAGTACTAATGTGAAAGTGTCTGGAAGCGAATTTTCAAAAATGACATTCATTCGTTAATGGCTCACTCATGAATTTTCCTTTATGTGTAACACATGGGAATCGTCTTCGTTTGACCATTTGTCACTAGCATGTGAAGGAAACTTGACAGGTTTAGGAAAATTTAGTCAATATCACGAAACAATTCAATGAGCCTCTTTTATCTTCATCTAGTAGAGTTTGTTCGTTGTGCTCAGAAATTAGATGTTTTTGCATGCTTGGTTTGTTAATGTTGCTTTCTTTCTACTATTCTGATGCTCGAGCATTTCAGTAATGAGATCATGACATAAACTGAATACAATCACAAGGTTGAAGCCAAAAATGTACACATCATTAAAATATACTGTTTTCTTGGATACGTACACTGAATATTCATAAAATACTAGGGAGGTATGTTTCCGCTTTCGCTGACTATTTCCGCTGACTATTTATGTAATCCTACTACAAGCGTTTCTTCTTGATCACCAAGGAGTGTGAGGAAATTGACAGTGCATGTTTTGACACTCCAGTATGACTGATTGATTTTTCCAACGAAGACTTGATAGCGAAGAAAGAAACTACGATCAATTGTTTGTAACATTTTATCAACCTCGACGATAAGCTTGTAAAAGGAAAGAACAAATGTGTCAACATGTGGAACATGTTGCTGTGGCCACAATTGCGTCACTACAAGTGCTTGTAACGACCAAATGCAGTTAAATGAAATGCCTAATTACCCCAAGCTTAATGAAGAATGTAACTAATGATATGTTTTACCTGAACCATGGACCTTTATTAGTTAGAGGATAATTTTCAAAGAAACGTAACTGTGAGTTAAGTTTACAACTGTTTGTACAACCGTATTTGTTTTCAAATGTGTCCATTAGAACTGCAAACGCTACAAGATTTTTTTTTTATCAATAGCAGAATAATGGAAAGATGATCTTTACATCTTAGCAATCAGATTATAGGTTTACAGATAGTGTAGGTATTTCATCTTGCAAGTTTTATAATCTTCTTTCTTCCATGTGCTGTTTAAAAGTCGTCAAAGGGAAATGTATGAAAGTTTGAAAGAGATTTAAGATGAAGGTGAGCTGTTGCCATGTTAATATGAGAGACTACATTAATATTGTACAACGTTGCTAGACCTGAGTTGTATCGTTTTCAAAGAGAGGTGATGACTATTGAAATTAAGGTGACTAACTTGATACAAATCTGATCCTTTAATAGTTTGAAACAGGGAATGATTCGTCTGGACAAAACACAGAACGAATATAGATATGTCATGTTTAGGATATCTCTTTAAAAGGTGAATATAGGTCAATGTATGTTACACATATCACAGAAACCTCTATCTTTTTTAAAATTTCATTTTACCCCTTTCCGCGATGGTAATCATGTTTAGTTCTAAATCCTATCTTCAGTTTGTCGAAAAGAGGTGGTACTGTCGAAAATCACCTGTAAAAGTAATTGACGCATCATGCAAAATTTCCCCTATTTTATTATTATTTATTTATCTTTGCCCGAGTTAAGTCTAACAGTGACTGTTCTTGACAAATAGACACGAGAAAAAGAAAAACTAATAAAGTGACAATTTCTTTAAAGAAACACGACAATAATATATAGAATGACATCAAATAAAAAAACAATACAAAGAAAAGGGAAGGCAAGACTATGGTACAAAAGAGAATACAGACAAGTCAAACAATTCAAAACAAAAGAAATAAAACGCAAATAACGTAAAGAACAACTGTGCTCAGAAAGAATGATCAAACCATAATTCCGTTTAACTTAGGATTTAAAAGTTACTTAATAGTCCACAATGTACAAAAGGTTCTTTTAATATATGACTGGCTTACGAAAGCACAACTTACAGAGCCCCCTTGACGGTGGAATGCCATTGTGTAATCAAATTCTTAGTCTATACATTAATAGTTAGATTGTCCTTCTGCCGTGAGTCGTGTTGCAGATGAAAGGGATGCACATAGAAACATGCACAAATTAGATTGTTAGTTTACACTTCTTTCCATAGCAGTAATACAAGTATACGGATACAGTTATAAACTGAGAAATGAACGTTCTGTCGATTTATACGAATCACTCTGATATGTCAATATTGATAAAACCTGAATGAATTAAAGTAATAACGATATCAAAAAAGTGCATAAAGGTCTATTTGAAGTTAGAAAGATTTTGGAAAGAACTAGTTAGTTCTTTTTTCAATGATTAACACTCTGAACCAAAAGCCACTTTCATCAAAGGTGAAAAGAAAAAAAAAGACACTTTTAGGATACTATATTATTGAGCTGGTAGTGTTTATTATTCAGCACATGACTTAACTGATGGACTTCTCAACTTGCTACCAGAACTTTCCAGCCTAATTATCAATATATCTTGGTGCATATTTTCGTACTTCATTACCCCTTCAAAAAAAAACATACAACAGATTAAAATGAAAAGAATAAAAAGTAAAGATTAAAAACCATTCTAACATTTAATCACACATCAGATACTCAATTATGATAAGCTACTTTAGTTGTTATATAACTGTATAACAGGTTGCATAACTTGACATCAAATATCAATAGGTTGCTCTTAGTGAAGCAATATTAATCATATTGTTTGTTTTTCAAAGATGGTATTTTCAACCACTCATGACTAAATACGTTTAATGGACCTCTCTCCAGGTGACGCAAATGAACCAATGTAGACAGTAATTACCTGCGAAAATGAACAATAACACCCAATGAAATTGAACAAAGCCTTTTGCAGAGAAGCTGAATGAACTAAATATACAAGTCCTTATCTCGACTGGTTCGATCATTTGATGACAAACGAAACGAAAGGAAAATATTCCACACATGTAATACACAACAGACATAATAATTTACAGCGCAAAGTTTAATTTGCACGTTTTTCAGTTTACAAACTTATTTTATGAATTAGAATCTGAAATCGATCGAATTTAGGTAAACGGACGAATATTGCATAAGATACCTTCTCCTCAAATCAATAGATTCTGATCTTTTGGACAGCGAGTCTGTCTTGTGAAACAAATAAATAGTGTTCAAGTCACAGCTATTAAAACGCTTTTTTTTTTCTAACTGATTCTGCTAAGTAGCAAGAGTGCTGTAAATATTGTACATTTGCATTTCGTTCTCTGCAGTACCGAAAAACTGCGTGATGCCTGTCCAGCTGGTCTCGTCACTGGGACAAGCGGATGTTGCCTTGTTTCCATTTGGCCAGGGCGCCGATGACAATAGCATATACTTACATTTACTCATTGCCATGAAAACAATTGAAAATGGGAACACGGTTGGGCACTACCTAAAGAAACGAAAGTAAGGAGAGCCTGATTAATATTTTTTTTTCTCTTTTGAACTTTGAGCGTCACGCTTGGATTTATCATGAAAAAGATTCAACCCTACAGCGAAAATGACGTACATTTATGTACTGAAAATTACGCACTTTCAAGTATTAAAGTGACAAGATATTGGGTCTGATCTCATATTCAGATATGGAGAAGCTTAATCAGTAGCAAATTTTCAATGTTTTACACTTGGCTTATATGTCGTTATAGTATTGCTCAAAAATACGTATTCTGTGTTGCATGGGACTGACTTTATTTTAAGAGTGCAGCTATGAGTGCATTTAATCATGTTTTTCTGAATGGTTCTTCAGATCTTTTAATTCTTCATTTAAATAAGTAAACCTTTTAAGTTTGGAGTCCTTTTATGAGCAGGAATCAGTTCGTTCGAAAACAGCTTGTAGCGGATGCTTTGACAGTAAAGTCCAGTGTTTGAGAACAGTCTCATTCGGCTGGAATTTATATGAGGTGTTTACATGTCAGTTACAGGTGGTTTCATATTTTGGGGTTTGGTGATTAGGTTTAAGAAAGAAATTTCTTAAATGGAAGTGGCAAAGATTTGTTATCCACGTACGCAGTAGTAGTCTCTCTTCAATATACTTTATTTTCAGTAGGAAACCATTAGGAAGAAATATGTAAACGTTCCCCTTAATAAAGCTTTGGAGGTTGCAAGTGGGTGTGCAGAGTATCAGCCGATGCACTACTAAGTTTCAGTCGGTTTAGTGTAAATTTTGTCATGTATGAAAGAAGGAGAGTGTAATCTGGGACATTTGAAGATTCTTAGATCTACTTGTATGTCACTTCATAGTAAAGGTCGTGTGACATGAAAATGACACTTTAGGGGTATTGCGTGCATTAAGCATTGAAATTATTGAAAATTGTCACAAATTCCATTCAAATTCATAAAAAAAATTGACAAATTTACAGGCAAATTAGTGTCTTACAGCCGTGTCATGAATAAACATTGGCTTAGTGTGCAAATTTTTGACGTCAAGAGATATGAAAAATCTTATGTTAATCCTTGATTTATGAAACATTTTTTTCAAGGACATTTGAGAACTTTTTTATGCCTAGAGGTTTTTATTTTGGAAGCACGTATTTTCTCCTTAAAAATTATCGATATTACTTACCAATGTGAAACTCGGTAACCAAGTAATTAAGAAGCAAAAAATATAGGGTTAACAAACGAAAAACTGACACTGTGCAACACTCCACGTCATCTGTTTTGTATTTTGTTCAAACTTTGAAAAGTCGTATCTCAAAATTCGTAATAACAATAAACAAAATTGCAACAGATTTTCACTCCGGCCTTCTTTTTTTTGGCAACAGAATAGCTATTATTTATAGCTATATATTTCTGATTTCATGTAAGTCCGTGACTTTGGTAATGAGGACAATACAATTGCCTTTCAATTGAGTTGCCTTTCAATGGTAGTCTGTGTGATTTAGTAGCACAGTGTACGCTAACTATATAATTACTCTGAAGAGGTCACCAGTTTTCTGGAGTTCTGTTCCTCAACGAGGAAGAGAGAGACTTTGCAGAGTTTGAGAAATGAGCCATCATTGGAAAAGAAAAAGGAAACTTGAGCGATTCCTCAGAATGGAAGCTAGAGCCAAGGCCAAATCCTAACGTCTGGAAGCCGACTGTTTTAAAACATCTGCCACGGAGGGACAGCATAAATGATTCATTTTTCAAAGGCATCTCAAAGACATCATCAGTACAAAAAAACGCAGGACCATCTTCACTGTAATGATGATGGCTCTTTTAAGTGCTACCAAATTCTCTCTTTACCAATGCAAAATTCCTTCTTCCTTCTTCTTTATTGACTTTTGTAAAGATTAAATGTAAAAGAGCAAGTTTTTGTCCGTTGTTTTAGAGCTAGGAAAATTATAGTGAATGTGGCACAAATTACAGGAGAACATGAGACTACACTTACCGAATTGAAGCTCCTATCACTTTAAAAAGCAGCTGTGAAATATTTTCAAGAATCCATTTAAAACCTCTCTAAAATAACATATCCGATATACAGATTATCGCACTAGATAAGAGGCTTACCTCATGTCTGAGTTTAGAGGAAACTTTAATGACGGGTTTTTGGTCGGTGCCGTTTTTTTTTGTTTTTTTTTTCTGCCTATCTGTGGGATACCGTTAGTTAAGAATATAATACTACACTGACATTTCTTTAAAATCATGGCGTGATTTTCGACAAACGGATAGATGAGCCTATTTTTATCTACTGTACAGAGAAAGTGTGATAATGTCCCTGTGCTGTATATACCACTCCAAATTACCAAACACCATTGGTGTGTGCTTAAACTGTTTTGGGGCACTGGTGATAGCATGTATAACAAAAAAAAATTAATATTCGTGTGAAAAGGAAAGTCGTAAGAAATAAATATTGTCATGATTATCTCTTATAGGTCTTAATGCTGGATATGGATTGAACATTAGCCGTAAAATATATCACAGGACTCGTTACCGATACGCAGATTAACATTAGCTAAACAGCTTAGGCCGGAATAGGCTACTCACCCAAAGACGTTGCTCTGTAAAACACTCGAGAGAAAAACTGATCATCCTAAAGGACCGACTGATTTTTTGGTCGTCATATATTATTTCTCCTTTGTCCACTCTCTTGATCCCCACACGACATTTTGTCTGGCCGATGTTATCTGTTATAAAATCTGTTTCTACGTTGTTTTTTATTTTCCTCTGCTTTTCCAGTCTTGTTTACAGTATCACAGATTCATTTTGTGTAATAGTACAATAACATAACACAAATGTAAGGCAATTTAGCTAATGGGGTATTTCACAATACCCACTCGTCTTATTAGACTGATGCGATTGCAACAATATATTTGGGGGAAAATTACGTGGATCCCCATTAGCACATGACATTAATGTAATAGTGTGACCCATACATGCCCGTTAATGTGTAAGGTGTACGCATCGAAACTAAAAGCTGCTCGTGTGGTAAAATGTGAGTTACGATACATTTTAGTTCTATAAAGATAAAGACATTTCCCTGTCAGTAAAAGAAAACTAACAGTGGATGTATAATATACATATATATACATATAATATTATAATAGTGGGTGTATCTTTTGGAAGCCGCTAAAGCAATTTTAAACCAAAGTTGTAAGTCTGTTAATATTAAACCCTTTTCTCGCTGACAATCGCTGACTATGTGCAAAGGGTTTGTAACTTCAAGCAAACAGCTTCTTTTGCCCAAACCACATTTTATAGAGCAACAGGAAAGAGATCAGTATTAGCGATGAAAAAATGAAAAATGCGGGTAGGCGGTTGAACACTATCTAACGCAACGAGCGACGTAGAACCCGAAGGGAATTTTTAAGGGGAAACGCCCGGGTATAACATGACCTTGTTGCATGCACCCTTTGTGAAACATTTCCAGCATTTTGAAATGACATACTTTTAAGTAGTAGAAATGACCTACTTTTAAACAGTGATATGACAGAGTAGTGGTTCTTATGACCAACTAGACCGGTTTCTGCTCTCAGACTCAAATGTGGAGGAGCGTCATCAGTAGTAAGCCTTTTAATATCTTATATTTTAGGCATAAGTGTCGTAAAATTTTATTTTAGGAATGCGTGCTCTTTAGTGCACGTAAACGAGTATAAGCTCATAGTGCAGCTATGAGCACATTCAGTAGATCTTCGTGCGAGTCCTGACTGTCGAACGATTCTTCATTACTTTGAAACCTTGATTTGACAAGTAAATCTTTTAGATTTGGGGCCCTTTTATAGGCAAGAATCGGTTCTTTCGGAAACAGCTTGGATAAAATCGGATGCTCTGATATTAAATACCAGTGTTTCCGAATAGCCTCTTTCAGGTGCTGGGTTTTGATATGGGGTGTATACGTCAGTTTGAAGACAAGACGTGGTTCCCTTTCTTTGGGTTTTGTGGTAAGATAGTGCTCACGGTTTTCGAAAGAAATGCCTCTAGTGGCCTTGGCAAATTCTTCTTCCCCATAGTTTCGCAGTAGAAGTTTCTCTTTAAATTCATCTCTTTTATGGATGAAGTCGGTCTCATTGTTACAGAGACGTACATAACGCAGCACTTCTCCTTTAATGAAGCCTTTAAAGGTGGCAAGTGGATGTGCAGAGTTTCTGTCGAGGTATTGATAAGTTTCAGTAGGTTTGGTGTAGATTTTTGTATCTAGGAAACCAGTAGAGTGAAACTTAGGACCTTTGAAGATTCTCAGATCTAGGTAGGTGACCTCAGAGTTAGAGATTTCTACTGTGAACTTGAGGAGATGATGAATATCATTCATCCTCACCACTAGTTTCTCGAGCTCTGTGGCTGTGCCATCATACAGCAAAAGGATGTCGTCTCTGTAACGAAGCCATTTTAGGATTTTAGGATCCGTTGGGATAATCTGTTTCTCGATTTTGTGCATAAATATATTACAGATTTCTGGTGAAGCTTGACTGCCCATGGCGCAGCCAATTTTTTGGCGGTAAAACTCTTATTAAACTCAAAGCAATTCCTTTTGAGGATGAGTTCAATTAGTTTGCGCATGGAGGTGGGAGAAATTTTATTAATTTCATATAGGCTTTTATCTGCCTTTGCATAGACTTCTTCACAGATGTCGAGTGCCTCCTCTTGGGGAGTGTTGGTGTACATGGAGACGACATCGAGAGTTGCAAGGAGTACTGCTTTTGGTAGGCTCAGTTGCTTCCAGAACTTTTAAAATGTGGTTTGTGTCTTTCGCTTACGTGTCTTGTTTTGTTACAAGAGGAAGCAAGAAAAAGTCCACGAATTCAGAGATTTTCTCCGTGGGTGACCCGTTGCCGCTGATTATAGGCCTACCAGCAAATTTTGAATTAGCCGGAGGGGCCTTGTGTACTTTTGGTAGCACGTATATTACTGGTGTGCGGGTTTTATGGTTGAACGGGGATAGGTACTCCAAGGTACTTTTATCAATCTCATTTTTAGAGAACATGTCTAGTAGCGTCTCTTGGACTAACTTTTTAGTTTCCGATGTCATATCACTATCTAACTTTTCGTAGTGGTGACTAGACAAATGCCTTTCAACTTCGGCTTGATAGTCTGCGTGATTCAGTATAGCAATGCCTCCACCTTTATCAAATGGTTTAATAACGACAGAGTGATCGTTTTTCAATGCGTTTAATGCAAACAACTCTGACGTGTTAACATTGCTTTGGACATTTCGGATAGCAACACTGGCTATTTCTGCCTGCGTTGCTTCTAGATAGTCCTCTAGATTTTACTTCTACTTAAAAGTATGTCATTTCATAATGCTGGAAATGTTTCACCAAGGGTACATGCAACAAGTTCATGTTATACCCCGGCGTTTCCCCTTACAAATTCCCTTCGGGTTCTGAGTCGCTCGTTGCGTTAAATAGTGTTCAACCGCCTACCCCCATTTTTCATTTTTTCATGAGATCAGTATTAGCAAATATCGCACAATTTCATACTATTAATTAAAGTATAATGAAAGCTGATCTGTGCATTAAACAGATTGTCACAGGTTGCGTAGAATGCAGGGCGGAGTTCGGAAAGTTCTTAAAGGTTAGCCTTGTAGACACGTCAACGCCAAAACAGTACAACTATGGCAATATATGTTGCAAGAGTTTTAATTTAAACCTTGCGTAAAAGAACATATGTACACTTTACAAATAAGGAAAATTAAGAAAACCAAACCGTCCGCTTCAAAACTGTAAGACTCGGGGATTCGCGAGAACCTCCTTCACGTTGGTTAGAGGTAGGTATATGCGCGGATGGTGGTTGTTTGTACTAACCCGGTGGCTAAGTACGCGATTTTATTTTCGACGATCGCTCCCCGTCCAGTATAAGTCACGTGTGTAGCTGTCCCTCAGACGAGTCGGGTATGAATACGCTTGATGAGAAGTTGAGACGTCTGCGTGTACAGTATGGGTGGTGGCTAAGGTAAAGGGCCAAAACTGCCTCGTGCAAACCCTGGTGGAATGTACAAAATTACAACACCTGACTAGCATCACCATAACCAAACCTTTCCCAAAAGTGACTAATTCCTCTCCGAGGATTTTCCCATATGACAACTTAACATGCATTCGTTATATAACCATGGATGGCCTCATAACAAAAAATACTTGGTATTGCTCTCAGCAACCAAAACACTCAATACTTTTCTCAATACACATTTCCTCCTCTCTTCCTCAGGATACATTTCCTGTAGACTATGATAATACCTTAAGTACATTTTACTATGCTTGTCGTCTTTTCTCATTTTCACATCTTTAACATTTTATGACTTCTGCATTTTCATTTACACTTACTGCACCCTGTGCATCGCTTTTGCTCTTGTATTTAATTACATTTACTACTTGTTTAAAACATTTTCCAATCAATAGGTGAGAAATACTATCAGTTTCACCTTTTACTAGTACTCTGCAAATCCTTGCTAGTAATAAAATATAATATTACAAATACAACTTACGGATGTCCAGAGTGAATTTCTTGACATTGAATGGACTTTCCAATTTCGTTAGGTGGGGCAATAACCGCGCCCGGAACCTCCAGACCTTTGTACTTTTATTTACTTAGATTATCGACCTCAACGACGATATCTGCACTGCGATAATCGACCTCTGCGACGAATTGCTTATAGTTGTCTTTACAGTAGATACAAAGACACTACCCTCAATGGCAAATCTGCTCTGGGCAGCAAATATAGATCGGAGCTTGTTCCTCAAGTCTAGTCCATCCCCATTGCAAGATGTGCGGCAACTGCCCGCTTTTCGCAGGAGACGCCTTACACACCCCATCCCTTTACAGACTTAACATTTCCCAATTTGTTTGACAACAGAAAGTATGCGGACTAGGCTGCACCGTCTGGCTCAGCTCTCTGAGAGAACTAGTAAACAGAGGGCAGCAACCAAGAATTTAATTTTCAGCTCTCTGCGTGACACAGATGATAAAGCAAACCTTAGTTTGCACAGGATTCGATGCACGAGGACGCAAACGGGATGCATTCTGCTATGGACTTACCCTCCCAGAGTGCAATATCTTTTTTTTTTCTTTTTTTTAATGCTGAATTCTAGAGATGACTATATCTAGTTCATTGACACACAGCGTTTAAAGCTACATGTAACCAATCTTAACAAAAACGTCTCGTGTCCGCAATTACTCAATGTAAAAGATAATATATGTAAATTGGTTGAGATGTACCCTATTTCATTTGTTCTTTAGTACCCATTTTTCTCTTATGAGTCCTAACCCCAGGACCATTCCCCATTTTCTTCCTCACTATTTTGAAGAGTGGGACATTCTTGGAGGGGGCTGATTCTGAAATGTCCCTTTTCTCCTGCTAAAATTGTGTAAAGACCAAAAATATTCCAAATTTAAAAAGAATATTAATATTAAATGTTTGGTACTGTCCCATGTGTTATTGTCGAGTAGTGTCTGAACTCATGTGCACAGCTATAAGCGCATACGAATATACGATAGTGTAAAGAAGCTTCCACATTTTTTTTTTTTTTTTTTGTCAATACAAGTTTGAGAGCCGTGATAGGAACTTCGTTGTTACCTATAGTTGACCTGTATTATTATCAACATATGATGCTGAGAGTCACTGGATTATGTATTGTAGCTAAATGTGTATATAGGTGTGAGGATAGTATTATCAGATGATATTTCATACTGTGTATATACCAGGTATTCCTGCATGGTTGAGCTCCTTGTGTAATTATAGATGGTCTCATGGAATCCAAACAACGAAAGATATTGAACAGAGCATAATTGTGTTGAGAATATATTTGGTAAGGGTACAGTGTTTGCTCGACTGATTCTACCAGTTTTCATATTTATTCAAGTTGTTTCCATAAATGCAGTTAATTGTTGATGAAAACTCTGTTATTAAAATAATTTTTGTAAGTCGTCGAAAATACAGAAATTATCCCCAGTAGTTTAATACATTGCATGCAGATGCCCTTCAGATGTGGAGAAAAATTGCCAACATTGTAAATGGACTGATTATTTGGGCATGGAAAATGGCTTTTAGTTTTATTTGACTATCAAGTATTATTTTGTAAGAGTACACCTTTGACAGACTCAGTTGAGCACAAGACTGAGTAATTGCTTTTGGACGGTCATTTCAGGTGTGTCTAGTTAGTAAGTTAGGACTCGGTGCATCGCGCACACGCGTATGTCTCTAATGTCTTCGTTAAGGTAGTGGTGCATATGCCCTAGGATCGGTGTCACAACTCCTCCCAGCCCTGCAAAAGCAATCTAGAGAGCTCGTTGATGGGCCGGTCTGAGTTCGGGGCCAGAAGTGGGTTAGCTGACTTGCAATGAGGGACCTCGTCATTGCGACGGATCGATTAGCTCCTACGGGATTGAGTTGACGTTCAACGTCCAGTAAAACTGTGACCTCAAACAAGGGGTGTCTCTCTTCCTGAAATATGCTTTTTGATTTCCATATGAATGAATGGAATACATTTTACTCCACGACCAAGGTCTTTTGTTCATCTGATCAAATGACGAAAATCGTCCTATTTAGATACATACATTCATTTGTTACTTCAACCGCGACGTATTGCTTTCTGTTCCACTGCAGCATATATCGTATTACAAAATTGTTTCAACCATGGCTCTCCAAAAGCCGAAGTATTGTAAGACAAGCATTGCAACAGTGGGTTAATGACTGACAAAGTTTGAGGCAAATGGTGAGTAGAGGCCTTAGACTTTACACAATAACAAAAATGCAACCAATGGAGTTTCACTTTCTTGAGTAACTTTACTACTGTCTTGCGCTGTAATTCTTACAGAGGATAGACAGGGCTAAGAATTCTTCTTATCTAAAAACCCATATGTACATAATGAAAGATACGAAAAAAATGTTTGATTTATCTTGAATGCCGAACTATAATTAAAAAAAGTATGTACCTTTAGTGTATGTCGATATCACGATATTACTTGCTGATCTGAAATGAGAATGAATTGTGTGCTTCCAGTGCTGCAATCCATCTTTTAAATATGGAAGAGCTCTCCAGCTCTTGAGGTAAATGGAACCCAGTTGTCGTTTGCACCAAGGGCCCCATCTGGAACTCATCTGGGCAATGTGAGTTAGGATTATATCGGTTATATATGCACTCATATACTGCTTAATGTATGCAGTATTATCATTCTCAATAAACACGTTTTCATGTAAAAAGTGATGTTTGGGGTTTTCTTGTATAGAGAGAAAGAGAAGGAAATCAACAAATTGCTCTGTGCATAAGAAATCTATTGAGAACTTGCATGTTTTCGTCAATGATTGAAAAGGTAAATGACTAATTTCACAGCAAAAAAAAAATCGTGTTTCCGGTACCTGTACGAATGCCTTTCCGAATCGAACCCCCAGTATGACCGCAATATTTCCGGAGCGGTCAAGAACACCTTTACGCACGACTAACCGCAGAAATTAAAGCTGCGTTTCAACGAAGTTTAGACCGCCTTAGCGCAGCTTCCCGCAAGCTGTAATCAAAGTACTCGCGGAAAGGTTGCGTTCAGGTATGAATATAGCTACCGTAAATGCTTTCTTTCAGCGATCTTTCTGGGCAGCGTTCTGTAAGAAATTACTTATTGGGCTAATTTGCCGTTACTTGTAAGTGATGAGTAATTTTATTATTGAGCTCATTATCAATCATATCGTTTGGTTATCACTATTAGCTGAAGTGGCAAAAAGGGTATCTGACGGGCAAAAGGATTTATCCATTCCTTGAAAATTTGATAAGGTGTTGAGGAAAGTTGATTAGCAATTAATTAACTACAATATGTGTAACGTGACTCAGAGATGCGAACAAAAAATCTTAGCAAACACATGTTTTGATTTTATATTGGTTTTTATATTTTCCGAAACCTCCCGACTTATTTATCGTGTTACATCAATAACGAACAATACGTAAGTACCATATAGTATATAGAGGCAAAGAATAGGCTAAATAACGTTAAAATATCCCCAACACACAGTTACATAGGCTACCAACATAACCACCCTCAATCGGAGTTGTAATGATTAAAAGTTTAATGGTTCGTTGTGGGCTTGTGATTTCTATATGAAATATGAAGTAAACCTGTAAACTGGTTCACAGTTAGCAATACATAATTAGTCTCCCTTATAAAAATTTCTCATGCAGATCTTATGAGAAATTTCTCGTGAGAATCTCATGAGAAATTGGGACCGGCGTTCATGAGAATTGTTCTCATGAGAGTCCATTCTCATGAAAAACTGTCCTCATGAGGAATGGTTCTCATGAGATGCGATTCTGACGAGGTGTCCCAATTTCTCATGAGATTCTGACGAGAAATTTCTACCGTAATTCTCATGAAAATTTCTCATACATAAGCCTTGTGAGAAGTTTCTTGCGAGAAATTTCTCATGAGGTGCAGCTTCCTCACGACGACAGTAACATGAGAATATTTCTCATGAATAAACAGCTGACACAGAAAGAAGTACGTGAATATTAAAGACATTAACCCTCACAAAATTGTCAGGGCTGATTCAGACATGACATTAAGGACCCAAGTTAGGGCTTAGTTGTGGCCACAAGACGTGTTTAAAGTTGGGGCTTAATCCAGAGGCTAAATATTTAAATGAGCACAACATTTGGGCACAACATCAAGGCACAACGAGTGCAAAATCGGGCTGAAAGCTGGGCACGACGAAATTTCGGGCTTGAACCAAACATTCAGCACGACAAAATGCCAGGCCTGACATTCGAGCCTGACGCATTGTCAATGTCGGACCTAACATTAAATGTTAGGGCTGACAACAGAGGCTAAATATTTAAATTAGCACAACATGGCCTGACAAGAAGAGCTAAAAATAGAGCTGACAAGGAACACAAGTTAGGCCTAATAAGACCTGACAACGCAGCTGACAATGAACATGACTTGGCCCAATAAGAAGACCTGAAAATAGAGCTGACAAGGAGCACAACTAAGGCCTAAAAAGAAGACCCGACAATGGAGTTGACGAGTATGGCTTGGCTTAAACAAAAAGAGCTGACGATTGAGCTGTCATAATCATCAAAATTTGGGTTTAACCATGGAGTTATCAGCTCATGGTTTGACAGAAAGCCCAAAAGATGGGCCAAGTAGAAGTCCTGATGGTGGCAATTATGAGACTGAAAGATCAAATTCCAAGAAGAAAACAGCATTTAATCAGATAACAGCATGTCAGTATTTTGACACAGAAATAGAATGGATGAACATGCCAACAGCCCTCTGAAGTTGCAAGCCCCATTTGAAAATTGCTAACATACGTTATTGTGACACCAAATAAAAGTAGACAAAATTAGAGTTTGTGTCAGCAGCAAAGATCACGAATGTCTTGCAAATCTTACATCCTGTAGTCAAATTTACACTACTGTATTTAGATTTTGTGAATTTAACTTTTTTAGTCTTACAAAATCTAGTCCAGTTCTTAGAGTTTAGTTTACCGTATATTACATTTCTTAGTTGCATTCCAGTTCCTTTATAAGTTCATGTTCCAAGGTTAAATCACTGATGGAGTGACACTGTGTATATTAATTAGCACCTTTGATGTTGGAATCTCTGGAAGTAAACAAAAAGTCAACGCATTCCTCTATTTCGCTGTTTGATCAGCCTCTGTGGTGACGTCATCATCAAGGTGTCATTAGTGAACGTAAAGTCCAGAAACCTTTCATTTAAACATGTATGGTACTGCTTGGGGATTGCCCTGCTACTATACAGTACTGTAGCTTTCCTGCTTGATTGGATCCCTTATTCCTGTTCAGGTCGACCTGAATCTTTCGGCACACTGGATTCTTCCCATGTTTTTGTTCAGCTTTTACAGCCCTGCTTCCAGAATTATTCAGGAAGGATTCTGCAGAGGAGAAAAAAAAAAAGTTAAATGAGGAAGATAGGTATAGAGGGCAGATGCGAGGACAATTTATTCAGATCTTGCGTTTAAAGGGAAATAGGGTGTTTGTTTTACAGAAAACAACCATATTTTTAAAACCAATATTTGTGGACATAGAATGATAGATTATTGAAAATAAGGAAGGACAGTAGCCTTCTTTTTAAGGAATAAGATTCTCACAGATAGAAATTTAGTTATTTGTTGCTCAACAATGATTTGTTCACGCAAGCTTTCCAAAATTCAAATGATGCATCTTCCGTTACTCGTCACATGCTTAATGGTTTGAGGAGATGAAGCTCTTGCAGATGTTTATTGGTGAGACTGAATGGTTTAATAATGATTAAAGCTATTTTCTTCATATGCCATGTTGGTATATTCTAAACGCCCTATTTCCCTTTAAGTATGTCTAATAATGCATTAGTAAGAGCAACGGTTAAGTACAGTCACTCGATCATGAATACCCACACCAGTAAGTTGTGGGGAAACCATATTCTACACAATCAGTTCATTTCTTACTTCTTAAGATATGTTTTCATGATTATGAGCAAACTAAACATAACATCAGATCTCTGTAATTAAGTACCCTAGGTCAAAGTATGATATACAGTAATATTACAA